>JANKOD010000002.1:19755781-19768277 GCA_026284645.1 Erythroxylum acuminatum
TGTTTGTTGTTGGCTTTCCTTTGAATGGTTGATCTTGTAGTTGACTTGCTGTCTTCCATTGTTTGTTTAGGTTGGTCGTTGTCTTTATGAAAATGCTTATGCTAGTCGCCATTGAATTCATTGAAAATTGACATATATATAGTTTGGCTGCATTTTCTACACCTTGTAGTGTTGGTGAAAATATATTATGTCATTTATTCGATCAGTTTGAATAACAGGAAATTTAAATATGTAAGTGAAATTTATTAAGATAGTCAGGACTGTTTTTTTGTTGGAGATCGATGCTTTTTGATAGAACTATCTCTGAATTGAAACATCCAATTCCTTCAGGGACAAAAAGTCCTTTCCATTTTTCATTTGATATGTGCTTTACAGACACAACCTGAATTGCTACAATGTGAAACAACAATCTACAGGTTTACAGACACAACATGAATTGCTTACAGACACAACAGAATAAGTAGTCCCGACATAGGAATTGAAACAAACACACAAATCAAACAAATAACAACAGACTTGCTTAATGGTTATACAAAAGATTTCTTTGAATTTAAGTATGTTTCTTGCTACTAACCATGTAACAAATGAGGCTTTATGCAATGTACCTTTCGAAACTATGTTATACCATAACATATTGCAAAGCAATTTAGATCAGCGCTATGTAACATAATCAAATCATCTTTGTACACTTTGCATAGATGAAGTAGGCTTTTAGTCTTTCAAATAGATTGCAATGCCATGTCTTTATATGCAGCATCCATGTCCTATAATGAATGACTTCTTGCTGTCATAGATGTCAATGAGCTTTTCAGATTTAGAGATTTGTAAGTAGTGAATATAGTGGTTTGCATAGGCCAACTAATCTACCTTTTATACTAGTTTGAGGTAGATATTGTCCACATTACTGAAGACATCTTTGTTTATGAGGTATATTAGTGAAATAGGCTGCCTATGTGATTATTTTTTCTTTGTAAACCCTTTTAACCTGAATTGGCCATATTCTTTTGTTGTTAACCTACATTAAAAGCCTTTGATCAGAAAAGCACTGACTTCGACATAAGCTTTAGAGCTAATGTGAGCATTATTCGATTGTGTGGACTGGTTATACTTAAAAGAAAGAGTAGTAGTTGAAGGAGGAAATCTGGTTATTAGTGTTTTAAATTCTCAAAATTGTTAGCTCCTACCATTATTTCCAACTAACGGGTTTGTTCACAATTCAAAAGGTAGAACATTCAAATATTTTAAGGTTTGAATGTTTACAAGCTATGTGATGGAGATTTTTTGCATTTTTCATGTCTGAAGATTGAATTTGATTGAGTGATTGTTTGAACTGAATGTTGATTTGCTTCACTACTTTCTTAGCTGTTTAAGCTACAACTATAAAATTATTTGTCATCTTTAACCACCGGCATTGCTACAATTTTTGAAAACAAAGGCTTTGCGATTTGTTTTATGCATTTTCATCCCAATAGTGGAGAAGGATACACAAGCCTACATTAGCTAACTTTCACTAGAATGAATTTTAAATGAAACACACACACCCTTCAAACATACGAGAGTTGAGTGTTTATATATATATGAATATAACTGATCAGGACATCTTTATATATATGAATATAACTCATAAACAATTTCTGCATACTTGCACATTGTGAGCAACTTAAAATGATTATCAATTCTCCTTGTAAGACATACTGCTGCTTTCCCAATTGGAATTTCATTTTGTATGAAACTTTGTTTTACATACACAAGAATAGTCAAACAAGCTTGAACACAAGTTTACTGAAATGAAATTAGCCACTAATAATAAGTACACTGCCAATGTACATAAAACCAATGTTATCAATGTTTCTAAAAATTATTGAGTATCTTAATGCATATAGACAATAGATAAGATGAGACCCTCGCAAAATAGACTTAGTGGTCCTTAACTCCACATGTAGATCCCTAACCTCACCTAACAATCAGCAAGTTAATTTGCGGATTTGTAAAAAACTGGATAAAACTCTTGTGAATTCGCTATGGCTTGATCAACCATGTAGAGGAGTTCATAACCCTTCTTCTTCAACTTATCAATGATCTTATATGCAGTGTTTGATGCCCCCAATAATTATTTCACTGACTTCCAAATGTGCTTCCAATTCCAATTATGTTAAGTGTGTGAATTAGATTTTACAATGATTAAACAATATGCAACTTCTTTGCTTTAATCTAATTTCACCTTTCAATTCCATTTTGATAATACTTGTAATATTGCTAAGGATTTATATTGGTGGTTTATATTGATAGTACATTTGCTTATAGGATTTATAGTATTTGTTGTGAGCTTAAAATACTTGTAATATTGCTAAGCAATTTACCCAACTCTTGATGGATGTACTAGGCTTTTAGTCTTTCAAACAGATTGCAATGCCATGTCTTTATATGCAGCATCCATGTCCTATAATGAATGACTTCTTGCTGTCATAGATGTCAATGAGCTTTTCAGATAACTACTCTGATGTACGTGTCAATCATGTTGCATTTGGATAATGATTGATATTAAATGCCTTGATATTTAGTCTAAAATCCCTAATATGGCAGAATTGTCGTGCTGTTTGATTCACTTATCATGTTCATTCATTTATTATTGAAATGAAGTGAATATAGTGCTCAGTCTTATTTGTGTAGGATCTACACCATATCTTGTTCTGTTCTGGGATGTGTTGCTTCAATTTGAAAAGAATGAACATGATACTACAGATCCTTCATACTGCCATTTCATGTTGCTATGCATACTGCAGATCCTTCATACTGCCCTTGATGTTTTCAAATTCTGTTTTCAAATGCTTCCACCACTGTTTTCCTCTGCTGTACCCAGTCCATGGCTTTCATATGCATCATCCATGTTTCTCATTCACTCCTTATGAATAGATTGCAATTATAGTAACTGACGGGGTTGTATGTGTCATAAACTATGAATTAGTTCTTTCTCAACTAGAAGCAATAGTCTGTGAATGCTAGGTGTCATTGAGAGTAAGGCAATTATTTTGTCTGATGGAGCAATTATTTTCTACCTGTATGTTTGGGTTTTCGGTTGTGATGATGGTGCTAGGAGATTAGGATGTTGTGTCATTTATAGGTTGTACTTCAGTGATTGAGTGGATTTCTTTTGTTGTAAAGTTGGTGAAGTGCTATAATGTCAATTATCTGTTGACCCACATGATGCTTAACTTGATGTGAAGCTGCATGTAAATTCAAGAAGAATCACTTGCTTTTTAAGGAAATTGAGTTCTTAAACAAATTGCAAGCCTTGACGGCAATGGCATCTATAACTTCGTGCTTCTGCATTTAAATTGGGTTATTTTGGGGTCTCCCAAGAAAGTGAATGACATCTTCTTGTTCTTTTATTATATAGTGTTTGTATTTAGTTTGACCATACTCTTCCTGTTCTATTGACTTTACATTGTTCATGCATCAGAGATTCAGCTGTGGTAAAGGGAGAGCCTACTTATTCAAAAAAGTGTAAGTTCTTCCAATGTAAGCTCCTGCTTGGTTTTGATTGGTGGTTTGCTTTGGCATTAACGTAGATCCTGTGGTTTATGAGTTCCTAAGATGGTTTTAACTGATGTGTTATGAGTTAGTTTGTAAGGAAAAATGATATACAGTACAGAAGAAACAGGCAGGCTTAAGTTATGCATCTTGGACTCTTGCTCAACTTAAAACGC
This sequence comes from Erythroxylum acuminatum, assembly GCA_026284645.1. Taxonomy (NCBI): domain Eukaryota; kingdom Viridiplantae; phylum Streptophyta; class Magnoliopsida; order Malpighiales; family Erythroxylaceae; genus Erythroxylum; species Erythroxylum acuminatum. Next base: position 19,759,489 of record JANKOD010000002.1, read on the forward strand.
TTGGTACAAACTCTTTTGGGCAATTAACTAGCTCTGTTGAATTCTAATAAAGAGACGATTTTTTATTATAATGTTAGTGTGCTGTCTTGAAAGATTTCTGGCTTGCCTTACTCTCGATGACAAAAAAAGAGGGAGAATATAAATACCTTACCACAGTAAAAACTTATATTTTGAGTGCTCTAGTTAAAAGTTTTATCCCAAAGTTTTGAGGCATTTAATTGATTTAGAACATTTAAAAGCAAACATTTTGATATGTTGATACAAATGATGCAACTTTAATGTAATGTTCCTTGTTTTTATTTCAATACTCAATCGTGAATCTTCAAAAGGTAGCATGTAAAACTTTTTCCTATGCAACAGGGTGAATGTTTCAGTAGGACCTCGAGAAGAAAGGATGATGATTTCTGGTATGCATACTGTAGAAGACGTACTTTGCTGCTGCTGTGGACAACTTCTTGGGTGGAGATATGTAAGCTTTCCATCATCTTGATTATAGTTCTATAGTTAATGATATAGTGGCATTGATGAATTTAGAAACAGAACTATATACACTGACTTAATAAAAAAGTTTTGTGGGTGACAATTAATTTTTGGTGGGCAATATGTATTCTCAAACTTGATCATGTAAACCATCTTTGTGCTTTGAATGAATGACAATAGGAAATTGCTTGTGCTCCGAAAGGGCCAAATATCTATTTTAGTCTCTCTAAATTCAGCCTTTAGAACTTTCCAATTTAGTCATTGTATTTGTGTTATAAATCTATGTCAGATTCCAATCAATGGAGATTGGGAAAACATGTCCTTAATGAAAATATTTGTTAAAAGCTTATAGTCTGGCCTTAAAATGTAATGAATGGGTAAAAGTTCTTGATTGCGATTTACTCAATTGAAGAATTTTTAGATGTAGGGACCAAAATAGAATGGAGATTAAAGTTCAGGAACAAAAATTTGTGTTTTGATGCCTAATTGCACAAATCTTTCGGCTTGTTAGTTTCTTCTTCTCTCTCGTACTGTAACAGGCTTGTTAGTTTCTTCTTCTCTCACGTACTGTAACAGCTGACCTTCTTTTTGGAATTAGTATTTACATAGCACACCTGTTAGTGCACATGGGTTGCAATCTGTTTTTTTTAACAAGTTCATAACGAAGCTGCCGAGCAATTTTGTGTAGGTTGCTGCACATGACAAGGACCAAAGCTACAAGGAAGGGAAGTTTGTTCTTGAGAGGTATTAGTTTGGTTAGTGGCTTAAAAGGTCATTGTCATATATCATTCTAAATATAATGGGAGTAAAATCCAGCATATTAACTAGTTCAAGTGCATGTCTGTCAAAACAGATGGAGGATAGCTGAGGAGGCCTCGGAGGAATTCCATTTGGATGCGTGTCGCATTTTAAGTGATGCAGATAGCCCTTAGGAATATTTGATGCATCATCTGTTTTTAAGTGTTGGTTTGATTATAAATAAAAAGGGGTAACTGAACGCGTCTTAAGTAAATGTAGAATTAAAACTTGTTGAATATTGTGGAAATGTCATTCATGTGTATACATCCGTTGAAATAAAAAGTTCATGAGACAATCAGTTGAACTTCCATGGTAGTGGCTGTCTCGATTGCTAGACTTGGATAGGGATAAAGAGGAAAGTAATTCCTTCTAGTTGGAACTTTGGAATATGTTATTTTCGAGTTCTTTTCTTCATGAGTTGTAAATGCCTGCTTTATGTTTATTTTTGCACATTCAACTTCAATCCGTTTGTCTTTGTAGCCAAGAAATAAATCAAAAACAGAAGGGGTACAAGTGTCTGGTATTCTGCTATGTGCTTGCCCTATCAATTAATTGCTTGAAAATTATTTCTTGGGAGGCCGCGGTTAAGCGAGACGCGCAACAAGATAGTTAAATTGAAAATGTTTTATTAAATAATTATCAAATTTTAAAAGTTAATTAAAATAAATAAATAGATATGATATTCTTAATTAATAATAAAATCAAAATATTCTACAGAGGTCTTATAGAATAAGCTAGCCGGATCGCATTATTTATTTTCTTCATTTTTTAAATATTATGCTTTTGTATCATATATTTATTGTTATTTTAAAGTAAAAAAATGTTTTTTTTAATAATTTAAAAATATATTTTTAAATTAAAACTAAGATTGAATTGAAATAATAATATTCATATAGAAGGTGGTGCTTTGAATAAGGATACATGCTTACAGGCGTCAACATTAGATCAAGATTAATACTGAACTCTTTCCTTTATTCTAGCAGTAATATGAACATGATAAGTATTACATCTCAAAGTTATCCATGTACTTCCTTCAATGTGTCTCCAAACAATTATGCAATCAAAATCAATTTTAAATATGGTATGATCCCCTTTGCATTATTGTTGAAGTTGCATTGCTCAATGAACAATGTTCCTTCATTCAATCTCTTAACAATATTGGTGAGACAATTGCTAAATTTTCAATCAAATGATTAGTGTATAGCTGCATTTGAAGAATAAGTGATTTAATATCTCTAGATACAAGTTGTATAACATGTATATTGGATTGTGATTATGTGATCCTTTTACTCTGTTCATGGTACTTAGTCGATTCAGTTTGCCAAACAAAAAAGGAAATCTCAGGAAGATTATGTTTGAACCTAACCCAAGGTGCTTTTAGAGTAACTGCTCTAAATATTTGATAACATAATTTGTTTATGAAGTCACCTGAAGATTGCCTCAATTCTTTCACTTAGTAATTAGGAGGTAACTTGTTTCTTAAGTTGTAAAGTTCAGAAGATAGGTGTAATGGCCACAATTCACTCTAATTTTCATACCAAATTCACTTATTTTTCCATTGCCTATTTTGCATTTGAATTCTATATAAAGCTACGGAGTGTAGTTAGTTTGAATAGGGGTAATGCCGAGTCTCTCTCCCCCTCCCCCCTTATTTAGTAAGTATATCTAAGCCCATTTAACTTTTGCATAAGGTTTCTTGAATTCATCTCCTGTTTATAGGAAATTCTTCATTATCTTTTATGTTGCTTCAGACAAATTCTGTGATATAATTATGTATGATGACTAATAAACATGGATATTGTTTAAAGCTGAGATTATGAAATATAATCTGCCAACAAATGATAGACTTCTACTACACTAATTTCCTATTCTTCTTTGGATAGCATCATAAAACATCTGCTACTTCTTATATGATAATCTTTTGGTAGTGATTGGTACACCTAAATTACTAAAAGGAGGGTCTATATTTACAACCCATATATGGTGAACCACAAAGCTTAGTGTTCTGCTCTAGTTGAGATAAAGGTATAACTCGCATACTTATTAATGGATAAACCTAAAAGTTTCTTATGCAACTGTATTAACTACTTTATTAGAGAATTAATAGAGATGGCTTCAATCCAACATAACATTAGTATATCAATAAAAGATAAATTAAAGATCCTTAACTTCTTGCACTTATTCTGAAATATGAACTTAGCTTCTAGGTTGATTTTATAATCTGTCAATTTAGTTAAAATATTAATGCATAGTATGAAAAGATAAGGATAAAGAAGGCCACCTTGTCTCAAATCTTTTTCTCCTGTAATTAGTTGAGTTAATTCTCCATTTATCAATATACTATATAAGGTGGTTGTGATGCATTACTCAATCTATATGATGAATTGATTCAAAAATTCAAATGCTTCTATGGAGTGTAGTATGAATTTCCAATTAATGGAATCAAAATCTTTGTAGAAATCTATTTTTGATGCACAACTTTTAACTGAAAAATTCGTGTGATAGCCTTTAAATGATTCCTAAGCCAAGAGAATCTTATTAACTATGTTGGTTCCTTTTGATGAAGGTACCTTTTGATGAGATAATAATAAAGCTTAACATTTGCTTTAATTTAAAGGCTAGTTGCTTAAAGATAATCTTATACAATGTGTAGTAGCATGTTATTGACATGTTGTTCTTTAAACTTGTAAGATTGGGGGTCTTTGGGATTAGGCTTATATTAATCTTGTTAAACTCTCCAATATTGTTTCGTTTATAAAAAATTCCAGTATGGCTTTGTTTGATTTGGTTTTAAAATCCCTAAAAAAATAAACATTTAGCCTGTCGAGGCTTAAAGTCTTATTAGGGTTAAAGCTAAGGAGAGCATATTCAATATCACTGAGGTTGAAAGCCTTGATGAGAATTTAAGCTTGTTCTTTTAAGATTAATTTAGATATGAAAGAGTTGGAAATGTGCATAAAAGAGCAACATTTAGTATATGAACCAATAGTGCTTTAAAAATAGGTTTAGGCTTCCAACTTTAGCTCTTATTGCTTCTAAATCTTTTCCCCATTTTCCTTTGTCAATAATGTTATCTTATTGATGTTTTTTCATGACATAATAACTTTGTAAAAGTAGAAAGTTTTTCTATCACCTTCTTGTAGCTATTGGACCTTAGATTTTGACTTTAAAAGAAAATTATGGGCATTAAAAGCTTGAATGTAGTTTCAAAGAGTTGATTTCTCCTGAGCTTGCTTAGAGGTGTTCCCTGTATCTTGATATAAATCATTTTTTTTGTAAAAGGCCTTAATTCTTTTAAATATATTTTATGTTGTTAAGAAGCAACTGGTTTGGTTTCTTAAGCTACCTTTTCACCATTGGTAGTTTCTTCATACATTTAAATATTCATAGCCCAAAAAAAATTGTTGTCATTTCTATGGCTACTAATTTTTTGTGTTTTTCTAGCTTTGTTACGTAATTGTTGAATATGAAAGGAGTGATCCTTCTAAGAGCTTCTATCAAGTTATGAGTCTCTATTCGGAAGTGATCTAAAGTGAGACCATTGCTAAAAATTGTTTTGTTGTCTTAGAATTTAGACATCCATAAATTGTTAAGCACGACCCTATCAAGCTTTTTCCTTATAAACCAACATAGTTCCTTAAAGTAGTGTTACCTTTTGATTTTGAAGCAAACAATGAGCTATTAAAGTTGCTTAGAATAATTTAGGGTATATCTATATTGGTGAAGACAACTTTTAGATCATTCTATTATGCATATTTATGAAATTCCAGGTTTGTAACATAAACAAAAGTGAAGCATACTTGAATATGGCTTAGAAGCGGTTTGACATATAGGTGTATCACTTATTCAGATGATCTAAATTAAGTAACTTTGATTTTATCAGGGTCATATGCAATTATAATGCGACCATTATAATAAGCTTGATGACTTGTAATAATAGTACATTTCTTGTTGATGAACCATAGTTTCTTACATTGATCAAATTTTAGTTTTTTTTCAAAAATTAATGGATTTCATTATAAGAATATATATATAATCTAGAGGACAAAACTAGTACAATCTGTAGAATCTAGATTACAGAGATTTATGGTTCCTAGTAATCATCTACATCTTGAGATCAATGAAACTTGTGAGAACACTTAGTGCAATATTATTCCAGTCCCCATATGCTCTTCATGCTATTTGTCATAGTTGTAGCTTCTCTAGCTAACATAACCAATCTGCAATGTAGGAAGATGGCCTGAAAAACCATCTCACTGCTTCTGCTTTCTTGTTGAATACTCTACAATTGTGTTATTTTCATATATAGTACACCAAGGCTGCCTAATTTAACCTGATAGCTTTGAGATCAACCACATTATGCACTCTAATTTTCCCCATCCAAGCAATAGTTTCACTCCAAGAATCCATTGGTCAGGCCACGTTGAGTATATTTTGCAACCGAACCTAGACTTGTCGAGTATACCTGCATTTAATCATGAGGTATTCCAAACTTTCCAGTTCCGCATTATATAACTACAGTTCAAATTGCTAATGGAGAATCTGATCTGATCCCTTATAAGCAACCCTCCATTGATTCTCATCCATAAGATGAATGAATGAGCTAGATTAAGATCACTATCCCATACTAAAGCTGCCCACTCCTTCCATATGCTCTGTGTAGCCTGTAATAGTGTTTTACAGGCTTTTATGAAGAACTTGCTTAAGTTATCTACTAGCCACTGAATTTCATCCTGCTCTCCTTCCTGACATCGAGGCAACTCTTCCATGATGAAACTGACACTCCTACTATTGTGGAAGGGTCATATCCACTGATTATTTCGAATAATCATACTTATTTTAGTAGTTGGATTCACCCCCAATTTCAAGCCTTGTACCTCCTCCACCTTATATAGAGAACCTTTACAGTGCCAACTATCATACCAAAAAGACTTGCTTTTTCAATTCCCAATCTTATGGAACACTTGACTCTACACCCATTGTTTGATTTCTAGAATGTCTTTGAGAGTGCTCGACATATCTTTCCTTGACTGTAGGATCTAGATACTCTTGTTCTTAATGAATACATTGTGTATCCATTTCACCCATAAATCCTCCTTTTGTAGCATAACCACCACAAATTTCTCCCCCTATTCACCCTATGAATCATCCTTGCAGAATGGATGCTCAATCCCCCCTGTTGCTTAGGTCTACAAATTTTGTCCCAACTGATCTTCGCTTTGCTTTTGCCTTAGTTTGGGTCGTTCCATAAGAAATCCTTAAACCTCCTGTCGATTTCCTTAAGGATACTTTTGGGAATAGATAAATGGTTGATCTAATAAGTTGTAAGATTGCTCAGTATTGTCTAAATTAGCTATAGCATGCCTCTATAGCTAAGGAACCAATTGCTCCATTGGTTGACTCTTCCATGAATTAAGTCCAACAAAGGTTTACAATCCCCGACATTGATTCTTCTTTAAGAAATTGGTACCCCCAAGTATTTAAAGGGTTATTACCCTTGTGTTAATCCCATCTTGGTAGTTGTAGATGCTACCTCTCTACTTAAGTTGCAAGATAAATAGAAACAGCTCTTCAGAGGATTGCATCTTAAACCTGAAATATCTTGGAATTCCTTCATTGCTTGTATAATTATATCGATTGAGTTTTTCTCAGCCTTGCAAAACAATAAGAGGTCATCTGTAAAAGCTAGGTATGTGAGCTTCAAACCTTTACATCTGCCATGGAATTGGAATGTTGGATGTCGCCATATGGTATTCACAAGAAGAGCTTACAAAACCTTCGTGCATAGGACAAACAGGTAAGGTGATAATGGGTCCCCTTGCCTCAAGCCTCTCCTTGCTTTGATCAGGTTTATAGGTTCTCCATCCACCAAGATTGTTATAAAAGCAATAGTTACACATTCGTCATCCCATTTTCTAAACAGAGGAGGATAACCAACTGCTTTCAATAGAGTAAAAAAGAAAGCTTCAGTTGATTAAGTCATAGGACTTTGCAAGGTTCATCTTTATGGTGCAATTCCTTATTCTCCTCTTAGAGTGATTGCCCTCTAACAGTTCCTAGCATAATAGGATATTTGTTCCCACTAATCTCCCTTTTATGAAAGCATTCTGTTCTAGGCTAATTATCTTCCCCAGGCTCACTCTCAGCCTATTAGCTAAGATCTTCGTGATGGTTTTATAAAGAAAATTATAGCCAGCTATGGGCCTGAATTGTTCCATCTTCTTTGCATTACTTTATTTGGGAATAAGGCAGATAAACGTTTTGTTCCATTCTTTGAGGATTGTTCCTCTCTTATAGAACTCATCCATTGCTGCTACTACTTCTTCTCCTATAATATCCCAGTGTTTTTGAAAGAATCTCCCATTATAACCATCCTATCTTAAGGCTTTGTTATGGAAAAAAATAGCATTCTTGATTTCTTCCCTTATTATTTCTCTTACCAATGCCACCTTGTCGTCTTCATCAAGTTGTTTAATCCCTGTTAGAACCTCCACGAGTATATTTTTTATTGGCATTACAGTCCCAAATTGTCGAGTAAAGTACTCTAAGGCAACCCTCTTCTTACTTTCAATGTCCTCATGGATCCGCCCCGTGTCATCTTCCATCAATCAGATAGAATTCTTATTCCTTCTAGCTGAAATTGAGCTCATAAAATACTTAGTACATCTCTCACCCTCCTTCATCTAGAGCATCCAAGATTTTTGCCTTAATAGAGTATTGGTACTATTCAGCAGTAGATTATATTTTCCCACCAATGCATCTTCCTGTGTTCTTAGTTGCAAATCTTTTGGTCTAAGCAATATTCTCTTCTGGCATTGCTTTAGCTCTTCCAGAGCTTCAGTTAGGGTTTTCAAGTCTGGTTGGACTATTGAGAAATTTCAGTCGGTTCTGCAAGGCTTTGAGTCTCATGGTGATCTGATATCCTTTTGATCTAGGTATGGCCCCCTACATCTCCTCGATGAGTGTGTTTCTGAAGTTAGGATTGTCCATCAAGCGATGAAGATCCTAAATGGGGTCTTCCTCCTCCTATCACACTTGTTAGCAGCTCCACTACTATTCGACTGTGATCCGATACAGTTGGATCATCAAACAAAGCACGACTTGTAAGGTAGGTCTCTATCCACTTGTCATTTACCATACATTGATCCAATTTTTTCAGCAAAAACCAATCTCCTAATTGCTTATTGGTCCAAGTATAAACATTACCATATCATTTCAGATCAACCAAACCCGTTCTCTCCACCACCTCCTGAAGTTCTTGACAATGTACTTGGTGCTAACTTCTCCCACTTCTTGCTTCTTCAAATTTGAGAATACAATTATAGTCACCTAACAACATCCATGGCAACCTCATGAGATGGCTAGTGTTCTCCAATTCTTGCCAAGCTTGTAGTCTTTGAAACTTATGATTGGTTGCATACAACACTGTAATGGCAATCTTAGTCCTAATAGATTTAAGCAAGACATCATAATATATCAACTGATTTGTTCTAACAAGCTGCACTACATCC
>JANKOD010000002.1:19768377-19779626 GCA_026284645.1 Erythroxylum acuminatum
GTTTAGGTTTGAGTTTGCATACAGACACATGGATCCTGGCTTCGGGAAGGTCCCGGTAACAAAAATTTTTGTTTTCCACACCTGGTACATGTGATGTACCTCCCGGGATTTTCCTACACATAATATATCAACTGATCTGTTCTAACAAGCTGCACTACATCCACTGTCTCAGGATTGAAGCATATGGCCACTCTTCCATTGAAATGATGGGCATGATTGCTCAGAACCTTCCATCCTCTGTCTAGGAACCATAAACTCTTTTCCAATTGCTCCCTTTTTATTTTGGTTTCTAATAAACCAACAAAATCTAACTTGTTGTTCTTGATAAACTCTTAAACCGCAAATTGTTTATTCAAGCTATTAAGGCCTCTAACATTTCATACTGTAGCCTTAATCATTTTTTCTTTTTACCAACACTTCTTCTCTTATATTCCTATGCAACCCCAGGCTTATTGGGTCACTTTTGGTACCAAAAGTTTCCCTTTTCCCATCATCGATATGCTGATAGTCCCCTCTACTTATCCTATTTTATTGATTGGTAGATCATTTAGTGCCAAACTCATCACCAACTGCCCATCTCTGAGGCCTTGAGTATCCCCCACTCTCTGTACTCCACTTTCTACCATATAAGGCTCCTCCTTAGTCTTTTCCAGTGGTCCATATCCAATCTCATGATTCTCCTTCAAAGACAGGTTATGCGAAACCTATACTTCTAGAGATAGCCCTCCATAAACTCGGAGGTCCTTCTCTTGGTTTGGGTTTGCCTCATTCATCTGTTTTCCCTCCTACTGTTCTTTCCTTTTCCAAACCTGCTTCTCTTCTTTCATGTTCGGTTTCCAAATGTATGTTACTCTGATTGTATCCTCTACAAGATCTCCATTCTCATCTAGCTTCACAATTCTCAGGGTATCCATTAACTTCCTCAATATATTTACATCAATACAAACTCTAGCAAACCCTGTTAATTCATAATGACGTTACGAAATGATTTTGGTGAAAAACAAATAATGAAGCTAAAATGAAAGCAGACGAAAGCCAAAGCAAAAAGCAGACACAAAAGAAATCAGACAGAAGCTAAAGTGAAAAACAGACGGAAGCTAAATTGACAATCAGACGGAAGCAAAGCTAAGCAAAAAGCAGACGCAAGAAAGCAGACATAAAAAGCAGATGCAAGAAAGCAGACGCAAAAGAAAGCAGACGCAAAAGAAAGCAGACGCAAGAAAGCAGACGCAAAAATCAGACGCAAAAAAGCAGACGCAAGAGAAGTAGACGGAAGAATCAAAAGACGCATCAGTTTGAGTTAGTTACAGAACTCAACTGAATAACCGTTTCTTGAAAGAAATAAGAAACAAGAATCAAGAAGCAGTTGAAGACGAAGGCTATAAATATGAGTCAGAGTCGAAGATTGCAAAGTTACGAAAAGTTACTGAAGTTAGCGAATTTAAAAGAGATTAGCAATTTTCTAAGAGAGATTATTGTGCAAAACATCTAGAGCTATCTTTTACTGTAACAAGCTTGAAACACCTTTCAGTTGAAAGTAGTGCAGATAGCCTGAAGAGGCTAAGTATGAAAAAATACTGATTGTAAGAGACCTAAAGAGGCTCGAAAATAAAGAATACTTGTAAAGTTTTGAGAGATAGTGAAATCTTAGAAAGATATCTGAGGACTGGACGTAGCCCACGGTTTGGGGTGAGCCAGTATAAAAATTACTGTGTCAAAATCTCTCAACCCTCAACTCTCAATTTCTCTTATCGTTTAATTTTTCGATCTTACTAGTTTTATACAAGTGTTTCGAAAATATTTTACAACTTTGATTGTCAGTAGTTCTTGTGAAAAGAACAAGTTTCTTTTAGCAAATTTGTTTTAGAAGGGGCTTACCGAAAAAGATACACAATTCAACCCCCCCTTCTTATGCATCTGTATATCATTATTAAGTATTATTTTAACGTGTGGTTCACTTCAAACCCAATCCGCTTCAATGAGGTCGTATTCTCTTAGTTTTATTCCAAAAAGCAATCAACATTGATTTTATTTGAAAAAAGATAATCAAAAAGTAACTGTTACGTTTTTAATATTGTTAAGTCCTCTCACATTCCATCCTATCACTAATATTATGATGGGATAGGGCAGTTATTCATTCCTTTGGCTTTGGTTTCTTTCCTCAATTTTTTCTAGAAGTAGTTATAAAATCCCCCTTAAGATATTTACATAACTTGCATTCTTACATTTTACTTTAGGGGATTTAGCTACCATCAAAGTATCATTATTTTTTGAAGTCTAAATCTTAAGACAAATGTTGCTCAAGCTAGTTGGATTTTGTATATTTTTTTAGATTTCCTCTCGCTAACTACATATTTATTATTGGGATTGGAAACTTAAATTTTTCTTACCTACTATTTTCTCCTTGTACAACTTAGGAGTTAATAGTGACTATCTCTTTTACATCAGTGGCTTTAGTGCATACAATTTTTTTGGAGCTTTTGAAGTTTTCTATTGTAGGTGTTGTAAATATTTTTCTTCTCATTGACAATGGGATCCTCTAATCCTATAAGCTTGTAGTAGTTTCCTTTAATAAATTGCCTATCCCATTGCTTTCATTGTTTCCCTTAGTGTTTTAAGGACGGTTTCTATTGGTATAAGACAAAGTCAAGATCTTCTAACCATTTCTTCATTTTCATTTTGCCTCATTATTGGAATCCATTCAATAAGCTCTTGGCTTATCCTTATTCCACACAAAATCTTGCATAATTTATTCTTTTCATTGAAGTGGTAACCTCATCCATATAAATTGATTTGCTAATGAAACTGATCAAGTAGCTCGTCCTAATATTAACATAAGTTTTAATTTTTATAGAAATATAGGCACGTTATTTATATGTCATATTCATTTTTTAGAATCTTTTAATACTTGATTCAAAAGAAATTTTAAAAATGAATAAATCTTGCTCGTTGATTAATTGCTCCTATAAACCTGACTTCTTCCATTATGTTTGTTCTCAATTATTCATAAATGGATACACTGGCCTCTTGATCTCGAAAGAAGCCAACCATTGAGGTTGTCTATTTGAATGCTTCCAATTTGAAAATCTCTAGTGATGGAATCTAACATTATTGCCATCTATATCTGAAGAGGGATAAAGTGAAGTTTGTATATGGGGAAGGATCCCCCATCACTTGGTACCGTATAAGCTTAGCGCCTTAGATATTTATGGGGCTTGACTCAATGTAAAACCAGAGGTTAGACTTAGTTTAGAAGTTGGAAATTAAGATTGAGCTAAGTTTAAGGTAATGACAGCAATGTTGAATGACCAGTATTGGATAGAGAATAATTAGAAAAGAAATGACATAACTTTCTAGTCAAAGGTGTAGATGATTCCCTAGGAACCAATAAAGGAAAAGAAGAGTTGTTGATCTAGAGCTCCACAATTGAAATGATTCAACCACCTTAAAATAGGAAAGAGAAAAAACAATCATTGGTTAAAATTTAAAAAACTACTTTAAAAGTAAAAATGTCTAAGGTGGGAAGATTCTTAGATAGGCAGATGAACATGAGGATAACTTTTGTAGGAGCTAGACTTTGTAACTAATAACTTAAAAAATTGAAGCTATATATGATCACCAGTAATAGAATATCAATACCAAAAGTAGCAAAAAAGAAATTAGGACTAATATAAGGCAAGACAAGGGCACACAAAACATTAAAAAGTTTGAAACAAATTTACAAGAAGTTAAAATCTTTTAAAGCAATTATAAAAGAGTGCAAGTAGTTGGAAACATCTTTGAAGATAGAAATTATTGATAAAAGAGGGAGAAGCACTTTAAAGTATGTTGTAATAAACAAAACTCTAAAATAGCATTTAATTACATATTTATTTAATTATTTTTAAAAGTATTACATAATTACTTATTTATGTAATAAGATTTATATGATTAATAATTTATCCTTTTATATAAAAAATATTTATCAAAATTCTCTTAAAGTATATTTTGTTATAAGAAATATATACATTAAAATTAGATTGAATATAATAAAGTTAATACAATTTGAATAACTAATTATGTAATAATATTTATTATAATAATTTAAATATTTAAAATTTATAATACGATGATATTTTGAAGTGATTCAAGGTAATACAAACATTTTACTTATTTATGTAAAATCGTAAAGAAAAGGTTAACAGTTTTGCTCTAATTTTATTTTATACTGGAGGTGAGGATAATCTATGAATCAGCCCATTGAGAGCAAACATTCCTTTTCATTTGTAATTGGATAAGGCGGTTTTACTATCTCCGCTCCATTTGGCATCATTTGTCTGTTTGTAAGAGTGGTCATATGAAATGTGAAAGAATCTATAATGGATACAAAGGTAATGATCAAGCTCCTTCTGCTCTCTCTCTCTCCACCTCCACTGTAAAACCCCACAAAGGAAATAAAGCATCCTAGCATTAACCAATCAACCTAACAACCTAAAGCATAAAGGTATTAAACATAGGGGTATAAATAAAACATATAAACTAGAAATTCTAGCACAAACAAAAAATCAGCTTGCCTTTTCACTTTTCTCTTCATTTTTCTAGCTTGTAAGTGTGTAAATGCACCATCTTTCTCCTGCACGTGAAACCTTTCTTATTGTTCACTCATTTTGGTTGTTTTGCAACAAACTGTGAGGAAATTGTGGAGGTTAACCCAAAAATCTCTTAGCATATATGTAAAATTCTAGTAGCTATTATATGTCTTATAGTGTGATTTTTAGTCATCCTACACTAGTTTATAGTTGGATTATATGTTGTGATTGTGTAGAACAATCAATTGAAGTCATTGAAAGAGAAAAAAATGGAGAAAAGATGGTTCGAAAATGAGAAAATATGAGGATAGGGTGAAGAAGATGACAATTTTTAGAAAATTTAAGTTGCATTAAGGGGAAAAATAGGAAATGGGAAAAGTTAAGGGTAAAACAGGAATTTATTTCCACGAAGGGTATTTTTGTCTTAATAGACATAAATGGGATAAAATAGGGCTTTTAATAGTTAAGGATATTTTAGTATTTATGGTGGTTAGGTTAGTAATGATATATTTTTCTATAATTAAGAATAAAGTGGAAATGAGAATAATGTTGGATTATTAAGTGAAATAGAGTTGAAAAATTTTCTTAAATTAGTCTAATAGAATTTTGTAATGTCTAGGTCTGAAGGTCCAATTAAAGAGTAAATTAGATTATCAATTAGTTGAGTTTGAAATAGAGGTAAAGATAATCTTAGACTATACTCTTAGAATAATATTTTGTTATTAATAAATTATTATGTAGTGAACGATATTTTGAATTAGTCATTTTTTAGATTAATGTTTAACAATTACATTTATGGATTTCTAAATTATTTGAAGTGTGTTTATTTTATTTCACAAATAATTAACAAAATTCAAGGTGTTTTTATATGTTGTTATGTATTATGAGATGTATTTTGTTAATTCGGAAAAAATGTGCTAATTAGAGACTGACTAATAATAGGTTGTGAATAAATGGTGTAAATTGTTAATTTATGACTTGCCTAAGACATGTTACATTCGATGGTTATAGATTAATAGGTTGTAACACACCCTATACGGAGCCTATCACCATCCACACACATAACAACCAAATTCATGTATATGCATTCAAGGTATACAATTCTATTCAATGCTATACATATACATATTACAAAACTTCCCAATGCTTAACATTATCATTTAATAGTAGTAATACATCTTTACATTTACATGGTAATTCAAAAGAAAACAAACAATTTCCTTTCCTCTTTTACATGTACAATCATCTTAAACCAAAACATATTCCAAAAAGGTACTTTTACTCCTAACTGTTGGCCTTGGTCCTTACAGATATTCCCTATACCTCACTCCTATAACCTGGACCTACACGGATTAACTCCAGTACTAAGCTTGAAAGCTTAGTGAAGAAAACACTTAGTTTGGATGACCACTCACAGTAGTCATCCACCAAGCACACACATTCAGAAATATCACAACTTACATTCTATAAATTCACATTCATGAACGAAAAATTGATAGTCAATGCTCATATAAACAATGATGGCATACTTAACCAGAGTACATAATGCAAATATGCTTCAACATATTATCCATATGTCAAAAATTCACATTTATATGCCAAATATTGATATTCAATGTTGATTGATACAAATTACCAATATAATTGCAACTGTTCATCAATACCGATTATTTATGTTGTCATATTGTATTTCTTATTTATATCTATTTACTATACTATTTTTGTTAGGACTACATATTCCCATAGGTGTGGATAACGGGAGCTGTGGATATTCGAAGATATCAAAACTGTGGATACCCGAAGGCATCAAACTGTGGATATCTAAAGGTATTGAACTTTGTATACTCGGAGGCATCATATTGTGGAGACATTATAGTCTCGAAATGAAGACACCATTGGTATAAAACTGTAGCAGCTGCACTGTGACCTTATAGGTATGCCTATATATCCACCACCAAGACAATATAGAAGGCACTGCAACCTTTACTTTAACCATTTGCCAATTTCACAATTCATCATATGATATTCACTTAAAGTCATAAAAACTATATCTGTGTTGATACAACAAGTCATAACTTACCACCATTAGAAGGGTGTCAAAATCTCACTTGCATAATCATACTATACACATATGAGCAATAAATATGCAAACAAATCATTTATGTACATGCAAGTTTTCTTTAGCATGCATTATGTTCAATCACCCAATTTATACATGTTAAGTCTTATTTCATTTATTTCTAGGTGTTTGAAAAGTTTCATACACATCCAAAAAAGTTCGGATAAGATTCGGTGAAAAAACGGAAACAAAAACAAACTAAAAATAGTGCAATTTGAGCTAAGCCCACGATGGTCTAAAAATAAGCAACCAATCAGTCCAGAAGAAAATCACATGACGGATTCCAGTTGTTCCTTAATATGCATATAAAGAAGGTTTGAATTAGGGTTTTAAGTCTTCTATAAATTTGTTATCCTATGTCTCTAGTTTTTATAGCACCAACAATCAGACCATTTGGACTTCTAAATCATGAGATATAAACCAAATATCACAAGCTGCTCCAAAACAAGGGCAACATCAGGTTACCATTTTCTATCCCAATTTCCTTTATCATAAAGCCAGAATTAAGTAAGAGTCTCTTCTATAGATTTTTATTTCTATGTCTTAGGTTTAATAAGCAATTTAAATCATCCAATTTAGAGGTTTATAAGCTGAGTTAAGACTCAAACAATGTGACTGATTCAAACAAACCCTAGACAGAATTCCACTACTCAATACTCTCTTATCATATTCAACCAATCCTATGCAAGGTAACACCAAAATAACACTAAAAAACATACCAACAAATCATTCCACATCCAAATGAATCTTTATATCCATTCAAACATACACAAATACATAAATAAACTAAGTGAAGTCCCAAACCTCAAAATTGACAAAGTAGGTCTTCTATTGCCTTTCCTTCCCTTCCTCTTTGGCTTTGCTTGATTCACCAACTAGAAACACCAAAAATATACCTTTCAATCCCATTTCCAAACTTATAATTTCATTTCTTCATAAGCAAAGTAAGAAGAGATAAAGGTTAAGAGAAAATCCCTAACTTTTACTTTGATTCCCATCTAAGATTGGCTTGATTTCTTGCATGAAAAATGATGGGATGAAGAAGGTGAAATGGAGAGGAGAAAAATTTGAACTTGAAATCCCCAAAATGTCGTGCATCTCCCTTCTCCATATCCCCATTCCGAAACTTTCAAGACTCACACATATTCTTAATTCCTATTGAACACCATGCTTTATTATTATTGGTCACACATGCCTTATTCCAAATAGTCCATGTGTTAACTTTAGAAAAATTGCATATTGGTCCTTCTTCTTCCTTTACGTTCTATATTGGCCTACAATCTTATAAATTAATTTCATTCCCTTATGTGTTAATTTTCTAATGTAATAAATTTCATGCAATTTGGTTAATTATTCTAGGAGTTATATCCAAAACACTGCAGGCTGTTCAAAAATAGAGACAATAGTCATAACTCAAATTCAAGCCAAAATTCAAAAATCTTACAAGCATAATAAAATTTCGGTTCCTTCATAAAAGTTTTAGATCTATGTCTCTGGCTTGATTTCTAATTGGAATTATCTAATTTGGAGGTCTATAGACCAAGATATAGCCAAATTATAAAGATATATTCATGCTATAATAAACAAATTACCCATTTACCCATATCTGTTACATTAAATATCATGTCTCTTACTATACTTAGATGCATTTAATTCATTTGTTATGCTCACTTCATAATAAACCTAGATATGTTATAATACTTTTAGGGTAATATGTTAGGGCCTTACATTTCTCTTCCCCTTAAAAATAATTTCGTCATTCATACCTGTATTGAAAAGCTGTAGGTGTTGAATTCTCATCATCAATTCATGTTCCCAAGTTGCCTCTTCAATGCCATGATGTTGCCAGAGCACCTTTACAAGAGTAATTTGCTTATTCCTTAATTGTCTCACTTCTCTAGCTAGAATTTCCTTTGGCTCTTCATCATATGAGAAGTCTGGTTGGATCTTTATTTCTTGCAAGGGTAATACATGTGAATTGTCCGATCGGTACCTCCATAGCATTGAGACATGGAATCAATCGTGCAACTTGGATAGTTCCATGGGAAGAGCCAACCTGTATGCCACTGGTCCAATCCTATCAAGGATTTCATATGGACCAATAAACCTAGGCTCCCTCTTAGCTCCACTCTTCTCCTGCATCACCCTCCCTTCTTTAGTGGGATTTTGTTGACTCTCATAACCCCAACAAGTTCACATGCATCCCAAAAATATCATATGCATCAACCTACAATATCAAATCATCCAATTACTTTTAGGGTAAACCCTAACTCCATTAATTTGGGGACATCTTCAATTTTTCATCTAGTCTCTCAATTGACATTCCCCTTAGCTTGTGATCTCACTTGTAGGCATGTTATGCATTGAATTTCATGAATTAGCCTTTACATTACATCAATTTGGCATTTAAGGAGAGTTAAAGTTTTAGAATTAGGAATTTTTTATTTTTATGGATATTATAAATTATTTTTACAAATTGAAGATTGGTTTAAGGTTTTTCAACTATGAATTATATCTAATTTTGTCCAAATTAAAGTTTTGGGTTATTTTGCTTAAATGAAATTTGGATTTTTGAAACTAATCAAATTTTTACGTAAATGATGTTCTTCTAGAACATTTTTTAGTAATTTATTCATTTAATTTATTGATTTTCAATTCGGTTGAGTTATTAGGTGTCTTAAATGAATGATATTTAGAATAATTCAATATTACACTTATTTAAAATCTTCTAACCTTAATTATGTTCTCTAAATTTTTTTAATACAATCATTTTTGTATTTTTAAAATTTTCATTTCTAATAAATTTTTGCATTTTTCATTTTGTTTTTGTATTATATGTTGTAATAATTGAAAATTTGTATTAGGATGAACTTTATGGAAGATTTTTTTTCTTATAAGTGACTCTATATACTTGGCCTCTATCATATTTTTAAACCTTCCCTCTTACTCCTTATCTTGTAACTTTCCCTTACTTTCATGGCAAGAACTAGAGGGAGCCTTGATCCTATTCCTAGGATACTCACATGAGGTAAAGCTACACGTACATCCTATAGGACTCTTAGGACTCAAAAGAGATCATTGATCCCTCCTTCTCACATGCCTGATCCTAGTAAGGATGAGTACTTTGATACAAACTCTCCTTAGTTTCAAGATTATTCTTCCCGTAATTTACATGAAAATCATGTTATCTCTCCTAATAGTTTAAAATAATTCAAAGCATATAGTCTTGTATACTATTTCATTGATCAAGGGTAGGAGTCCCTTCTTACCAAGATATGTCGTATAAGTCTTACGAATGTTAGGCTATAATATGTTAATTTCCATCCTAAAGTAATTCGTGATGCCACTCGCATCTTCTCTAAAATCCTTAGGATCAGCATCCATCTCACTTATGATCTCATAAATGGGATCCTAGACATCCTAATTCATGAAAAGCCTGCATATTATGGTTATCACACCAAATACAACATTATACCTTGTTATCTTCCTGATAGAGTCATAATTATTTTTAAGTTAGGACTCTAAAGACAAGCCCATTGAAAACCTGATGATGTTTGTAGCCTCAATGCTATTCCTCATTTCTACCATCTTTTTATCAACTATAATTTTGTTTTTTCCAATGGTCACTTTATCTTTTAGGCCATGATGATCTTTGGTTCCTCTCCACCTTATGCAAGGAAATCAAATTCATCTTGGCCCCTCATTTTGTTTAATATGGTCTATTTCTACTAAACTAAGAAGAAGAAACAAAACATCTCTTATGCTCTCACCCTTACCCTCATCTTCTAGCATTTTCATATTGCTCTAGTTGGCGATGAGATTGATTTTTATTTCTTTTTTTAATTTGCTACTCTCAACCATATAAGTTACCAATTAATTGATAGTCAAATGACTAGGCCACATCAGCAACAACGACTCTAACCTCAGCAACTATCACTATTATATAAGACTCTGCCTTATGTTGATTGTTGGACCCCAAATTTGTAGTGGAAATTAGAAATATTAAAATGAAATGAAATGAGTGTTTTAGTATATGAATTGTGTTAGAGATGTTTTTGTGCTTTAAGAAAATTGATTGAGTGGTTTTGATGACTTTGAAATTTGAGTAGATTTGTTTGGATTATGAAAGTTTAAGTGATTGAGATGATTGAAATGGAAGTGGAAAATTAGGAAATAAAGAGAAAAAGTGTTAAATATGAAGAATTGTAAAAGTTTGACTTTTGAGGACGAGAGTTGACTTTTTGATTTAGGCAAAATTTGAGAAAATGATCTTCATGAAACGTGTAGTTTCTGTTGAAAGCTTTCTGTCGCCATAAAGTATGACAGTTTTCGATATCGGGATTGGAAGTTATGATTTTCCAAAGTTCAGGTTATTTTACTTTGTCTTTGAAAATGCTCTTAAGTATAGGATTTTGTATGTTGTGCTTTGAGGCCAAGCGTCGTATTGATGTGGTCTGAATTGGAGAAAGTGGCCTTAATGAAAGATGTAGCTTGTCTTTCAATCTTTCCAACGCTATAAAGTATGCAATTTTTGGATGTGGGAATTGGAAGATATGAAATTT
>JANKOD010000002.1:19779726-19792222 GCA_026284645.1 Erythroxylum acuminatum
ATTCGATATCCTTAAATTGCTTCCGTTTCGCTTTCGATCCTTCGATTGTCGATACGTTTCCATTCTTTGTTTCGTGTCGCTTCCGTTCTCTCATTGATGTTCGTTAAGTTTGTGCTTCGAGGTTGGGTTCCGGTAACGGGTCCCAACATTGTGTCTTCCACTGCTCTAATCAATCCCTATAATAATGGAATAGATAAAGTTAATATAAAGTTGATACAATATAATATGATCATTAATCAATAAAAAAACTTTCTGCATATCTGCTATTATTGTTAGTCCTTCACCACTACCCAACCCTAAGTCTAAAGCCAACAAACTTATAAACCAGTTCCACAAATCAGTGTTCTTTACCTCGAAAATTGCCCATGTCAACATATACATGCCTACATCCCTATCCATCCCAACTACACTCAACAGATGGCCTTGGAATTCAGTCTTTAAACAATAACCATCAATAGCAAAGATGGGCCTCAAATGCCTCCATCCTCTTTTCATCGCATCAAACCATATGGATAATATATTTGAACTACAAAAAAGAGATAGAGATGTAAGAATTAATGAATAAACTTTAGAGACAACTACATGTTTTAATTATCATTATCAATAACATGTAAAACTTAATAGTTGCATACCTGTAACAAACTAGTTTCTTAATCTCTGGTCAGTTTTAACTCAATTGTTGATCCAGGGTTACAATTGTCTCATTTGGAACTTAGCAGAAACCAATTTTGGTTTGTTGGTTGTAAAACACCTATGCTCATCATTGTATGTCACCACTTTAAAGCAACCATCATTCTTGTGACAAATGGCATACAACTGCCATGGGCATCCCTCAATATATCTCACTCTCATCCTATATCTTTCACTTTTCTCAAACTTTACATTGTAGCCTATCCACACTGCATAATTCACAACAAACTCTCTAAAATCTTTTGTAGAGTCAAACTCCATTACCAATCTCCAATTTGGTTCAGCATCGGATGGATTGTGCCTTATAGTATTACTTGGTCTTCGCAACGCCTCATTAGGCTCTTCTCTGCTAGGATATTGATCATTATCAATAGAACTACCAAAATTTGTCGACTTAATTTCAACTGGTTCGTGGTCATCGGGAATTTGAACATGTATGAAACCGTCGTCATCCTTATCATCATCATCATCCACCTCTGCATCAACTCCTAAACCAACACCTTCAGTACTAACACCTTCTATGGCTCCACAACTTTCCTCCTCATAACTTTCCTCCTCTGTGGCTCCACAACTTTCCTCGTCACCCTCCCCATCTCCATCCTCTTGTCCCGATATAGGCAATACCTCAAGTACAAATAATGGCATATTGATCATATGAGTTACATAGACATCAATCCTTTTGTGATTTTTCTTCAGATTAATAAGTCGTAGACAACTTTCATTTGACTTAATCAACTTCAAAGACTCACTAAACTCAAAATCAGGTTCTTTGTAATAGGCCTTATCGACTTGAAGGTATCTAACTCCTTCGCCATCTCACATATTTGCCTATAGCTAACAAATTCCAGGTTTACTTTATCAAAAATGCTTAATTTCTTGTCAACATAATTTGACTCTGGCTCTTCAACAAACTTTCCACCATAAAACAACCTTGTGCTTCTATGTTCAAGCATTATATACATGTTCAAAACAAATATATAAAGTCAAGTATATCACTAAAAAGCATACATTTAAATGACATTATCAACAATATAATGGATACTTCATCAAAAAATGTACATTTAAATATTCCAATGCATGTTCCTGAGATTGGTTACAAATAACACTGCCATCCTCTACCCTTAGTGAGATGATTATGTTATTATTCCTTCATGCCTAAAGCACTTTATTGAAAAACTTATAGCTACTATTATCTTCTTTAAGCATACATTTAAATATTCCAATGCATGTTCCTGAAATTGGTTACAAATAACACTACCATCTTCTACCTTTAGTGAGGTGATTATGTTATTATTCCTTCATGCCTAAAGCACTTTACAGAAATGAGAAGTCCCCTAACTTAGAGATGAAAGTTTGAGGTTGAGAAGGTAGAGAGGGAATGACCGAGAGAACCAGGGAAAGAGCTAGTTGAGAGGAGAGGTTGCAGGGAGAAGTTGATCAGGGGAAGCAAATAAGTTGATTATTTTTCCTTTCTAAAAATGAAAAGGGTGTCAGAGTAGGTGAAGGTGAGAAAATACCCACCTATTTTTGTTAACTAAAGGCCAAATAACTAGTAAGGTGTGGTTAGGTATTTTAATCAAACATCTGGTGAGTAAGCAGGAATGTTATTGGAAAGATGTATTTTTAACTATATTTTTATGAACAAAAAAATTTTAACTATGTTTTTATGAACAAAAAAGTGAAATATCTAATGGAGGAACATGGTGGGGTAGTGAGACAAGGAGGAGGAGGTATGTGTACCCGAAAGTTGGACTATATGTTAAACTTAAAAGGGAACTAAAGATTGTGTCAAAAGACAAGTTCGATGACGAAGGAAGATTGTTATTTGAGATCGATAATGTCTAATCAAGTGTGCAACTAAAGTGTATTGAAGCTACAATTTATAGTCAATGTTCACTTTTAGGTTACTCAATCATATTCAGAAAATAATGGATCAACTATACCTCTTTAATTTGTATGATATCCCTTTTTGCAGTCTAGTAAACTAACACAACCACTAGTTACTGTCACCAAATAATATGTTGTATGTACTTTTATTAACAGACAATAAACTACTTGTGAATATTTTTCAAGACACTTCAATACTAGAGATGCAGGATCTAAACTCATTCCATGGGTTCCTAGTGTATCTATCCCATATTATATAATTATCATAAACTAACACTTAAACCTTAATTTATTTAATATTTAAACAAAATAACAACTTTGTTAATTTCTAAATTTTGATGAGGGTTATTCCTCTTTTTCATCATTCTTGCAAGAGATGAGAAGAAAAGAACATAATCCGAAAGAAGATAATAATAAGAGTTATGTTTTTGTAAGCTTTTAATGAACACCTATAAAAATACATGTTTCATATAAACATAGGGAATAAGGGAATTGAATGTAATGACCAATGAAGGAAGTTAGTTAAAAAGTTGCAGGAGGAATATAATCATTAACTTTTCTTTTCTCTCTTTAAACTCTCAATTTCTTATTTATTATATGAAGAATTATCATATATCTTTAATCACAACAGTGGGTATCATAACAAAGAGATTAGATCACATGACTAGAGGAAATTTGAAAATTTTAAGCATAATCATTTTAAGGAAATGGAGGCTAAACATGATCATATAGTTAAGGAAATCAAGACATAGATTTATCAATAATTTCAATAATAACAATCATCAATAGGCATTAATAAGAATATATTTTAAGAGAGAGCGTTTATTTCTACTAGATAGAACATGATGAAGGTGAGAATTGCATTGATGCTATACTGGCATACCAACTTCAACAACAACTGTAGGGGATAATGACTTACATCCAACCCCACAACAAGCATAGGGGAGCACGAATTACATTCAACACCACAACAACCATAAGAGACCACAACATACAATATTAAAAAAGAAAAAAAAACACATTGCGGCAGACAACAATGGACACAAACAGACAGATTTAGGGGACCACTTAAAGAATAAAAATACAGACAACAATGACCTACCACGATGAAATGTCGTGTGAGGAAGAACATAAAGGGAAGAAGACAGAAGACGTGCAAGATGAGGGATTTTGTCAGAAGAAGATGGGAGATTAAGGAATGGGAAAATGGGATTGTTTCGGAAGAATATGGGAGAAGAGTATGAAGATTGAAGAATGGTGATGTTTGTGGATGGTAGACATGGGATTAGGGATTAGGGATTTGGGAAGATGAAGAGGAAATCGGTGCGTTTGTCACAAAGATGCGTCTGGCCTTATTAAAATGTAGCGTTTTTTCTAAAAATGTTGTGTCTGAGGGATGAGGAGATGCAACATTTTTGGAGTTGATGTGGGACCCACCTTCATACCCATGTCAGTAACGGTGGGTCCACAACCATGTCAGCATTTAATGGACCACGTTAGCAGATGACTGACAATGCCCTTACAAAGTCAGTGTTCGGGGTCCAATATGAACAGTTTCCAAACCTTGGCATCTTATTTGAACGTTTGATAAACTTTAAGATTCAATTTGAACACTCTAAAATGTTATGGTCTATTTTGTACAATCGTGAAAACGTTAGGGGCTAATTAGTCCTTTTGGCCTTTTAGAATATGCCCAAATCAAACACCTGATTTGGGAAGATGAAGAGGAAATCGGTGCGTTTGTCACAAAGATGCGTCAAACCTTATTAAAACGTAGTGTTTCTATCCAAAAATGTCATGTCTGAGGGAGGAGGAGGTGTAACATTTTTGGAGTTGAACTGGGACCCACCTTCATGCCTATGTCAGCAAAGGTGGGTCCCACATCTAATGAAACTTAAAAAAATTAACCATGTCATCATTTGACAAGCCACGTTAGCAGATGACTGATGATGCCTTTACGGCGTCAGTACTCGAGGTCCAACCTGAACGGTTTTCAAAACTTGAGGTCTTATTTGAAAGTCTGAAAAAACTTTAAGATTCAATTTGATCACTCTGAAACGTTATGGTCTATTTTGTACATTCGTGAAAACGTTAGGGGCTAATTAGTCCTTTTGGTCTTTTGGAATATGCCTAAATCAAACACTTGATCTGTGGATTGGAAAATTAAAAAATAATATAGTGAAGTCGTAGACGGTTAAAAAAAATGAATGTAACACCCACTTTATAGGTGTAGATAACGGGTGCTGTGGATATCTGAAAAAATCAAACTATAGATACCCGAAGGTATTGAACTGTGGATACCTGAAGGTATCAAACTGTGAATACCGAAAGTTATCGAACTGTGGATACCGGTGGTGTCAAGCTGTGGCAGCTACACTGTAACCTTATAGGCATGCCTATTTATCCACAACCAAGACAATAGAGCAGGCACTGTAACATTTCCTTTAACCATTTTCCAATTTCACCAATCATATATTGACAAGTCATATGATATACATTTCAAGTCATAAAATTTGTATCTATGTTCATACATGCTATTCATAACTTATCATCATTAAAAGGGTGTCAAAATCACACTTGTATAATCACACTATACACATATGAGTAATAAATATGCATACCAATCATTTATGTACATGTAAGTTTTCTTTAGCATGCATTATGTTCTATATTAATTTTCAATTTTTAATCACCCAATTCACACATGGTAAGTCCTATTTCATTTATTTTTAAGTGTTTGAAAGGTTTCATACACATTCAAAAAGGTTCGGACAAGATTCGGTAAAAATCGGAAACGAAAACAAACGGTGAATCTAAAAATAGGCAAACAATCAGTCTAGAAGCAAATCACATGAAGGACCCCACTTGTTCCTTAATATGAATATAGCAAACGTTCCAATTAGGTTTTGAGTTATTCTATACATTTTTAACCTATGTCTCTAGTTTCCATAGCAACAACAATCAGACCATTTAGACTTCCCAATCATAAGATATAGACCAAATATCACAAGCTGCTCCAAAACAAGGTAAGCATTAGGTCACCATTTTCAATCTCAATTTTCAATACCATAAAGCTATAACTAAGTCAGAGTCTCTTTTAGAGATTTCTAATTCTATCTCTTCGTTTTCATATGCAACTAAATCACCTAATTTTGAGGTCTGTAGGTTGATTTATGACCCAAACAACGTAACTAGTTCAACAAACTTTAGACATAATTCCACTACACGATATTCTTTTTTCATATTCAACCAATTCTATACAAGATAACACCAATTAACACCAAAGCATCATCTCAGCAACTACTCCACATCCAAATGAATCTTTTTACACATTCAAATATACACAAATGCAGAAATTAACCAAATGAAGTCCCAAACCTCAAAATTGACAAAGTAGGTCTTCTATTGCCTTTCCTTCCCTTCCTCTTTGGCTTTGCTTGACTCACCAACTAGAAACATCACAAATACACATCTCAATCCCACTTCCAACCTTATAATTGCAGTTCTTCATAATCAAAGAAAGAAAAGGTACAGGTGAAGAGAAAATTCCTAACTTTTACCTTGATTTCCACCTAAGATTAGCTTGATTTCTTACATGAAAAATGATGGGATGATGAAAGTGAACCGGAGAGGAGAAAAATCCAAACTTAGAACCCCCAAAATGTTGACAATATCCCCTCTCCATTTGCCCATTCAAGAACTTTCAAGACTCACACATATGCTTAATTCCTATTGGACACACATGCTTTATTATTATTGGTCACACTTACCTTAATTCAATTGGTCCATATGTTAACTTTAGAAAAATTGCATATTGGCCCTTGTTCTTCTTTTCTTCCCACATTGGCCTATAAGATTGTCAATTAATTTCATTCCACCATCTCTTAATTTTCTAATAGAATAAAATTCATGCAATTTGGTTAATTGTTCCAGGAGCTACACCTAAAACACTACAGGATGTTCGAAAATAGGGACAACATCCATAACCCAAATTCAAGACAGAATTCAAAAATCTTATAGGCAGAATAAAATTTTGGTTTCTTCATAAAAGTTTCAGATCTATGTCTCTAGTTTAATCTCAAACTTTCATTATCTAATTTGGAGGTATATAGACTGAGATATGGCCAAATTACAGAAGTATGTTAAGTGGAACCTATCCATCTAACGAGGTACACATCCTAAACCAACTAACTTCGGCCTTATCATGCAAAAGCAACCTAAAAACACATCCAATTTAATTAACAACATCTCATTTGCTTATGGAATACTTCTTTTATCAATTCCCCTCACATCACGCTCATAAATCTACGCAAACATGTTAAAATTCCTATACATATTTCATGTCTAAGTATTTATGTCCATGTTAAAACGAACAAATTACCCATTTACCCATGTTTTTCACATTAAATACCATTACGTCTCTTACAATACTTCGATGCACTTAATTCGTTATGTTCACTTCTTAATACACCCTAGACATGCTATAATACTTCTAGGGTGTATGTTGGGGCCTTACATAGGTTGTTTAGATATGAGCGAGTGATGGCTAGGTATCTGTCTGTAAAGTAGGTATTGGAGCATCCTGAGACCCATGGATGTCTTATGTTGATGGCTAGGTACCAAATTGGTATTAGAATATCCTAAGACTTAGTGATATCCTATACGGATGGCTAGGTATTGGAGTAGTATCCAGGTACCAAATTAGATTGAGAAATTGTGGAACCTTTTGTCAATTTTTATACATCTAATTTTGTTTCCACTTTGGGAGAGATTGTGATGAGTCGAGATGAGCCGACAGACTATTGAATGTAAGCCTACTAGGTTAAGTAGGGCCTAAACAATTCAATTAATTATGAGATAAATCAATAATTGCTATAATAAAATAATATTAGTCATAATCATTACTTTGATAAAATTTTGGTTGTTTGTTAATTACTCAAATAGACTGAGTAAGGTTGTGTATTTTCATATTTTATGAATGTTCTAATCACTTGATTAAGGTTTATTTTTATATATTGAATTATTTGATTTTATGGATATGGTCAGTTGCCCTTACTGAGAAGGCAGCTCACTCCTTGCCACTTTCCTTTATTTAGGAGATAGAGAGATTATTGATCGCCCCAGTGCACGAGATTGATAGACTAGAGTTTAAGTAGCGATTAAATTGAGTAAAGTTGTTTAATTGTTTTTTTTAATGTGACTGTTTGGGTAGTTGTATTTGTATAGAATACTTTTATGATAGATGAACATCTTTTTTTAGAATTAATGAAGATTTTGGTAATTAATGTTACGCTTTGGGAACAATTTAGATAATTGTGGTTTAAGAATTTTAGGAGCTTCACATCCTCTGTATTGCCATTATCATTCAAACATCATCAGTTGTAGCA
This sequence comes from Erythroxylum acuminatum, assembly GCA_026284645.1. Classification (NCBI taxonomy): domain Eukaryota; kingdom Viridiplantae; phylum Streptophyta; class Magnoliopsida; order Malpighiales; family Erythroxylaceae; genus Erythroxylum; species Erythroxylum acuminatum. The sequence continues at coordinate 19,787,691 of JANKOD010000002.1, forward strand.
CACAAAAATATCCATACCCATATGATGTGAATTTAAAAAAAAAAGGTTTGTGATTGCAAGGAAGGACTAAACAAGCAACAAGGAACAGAACGATGCACATATTTTATCACTTCCTCACTTTTTAGTTTTGGATGTCAATGAATGAATATTACTATGACAAATAATTAAAAAATCTAATTGGTTTGGTCAGTTCAATTGTAAAATTTTTAAATTATTTAATTTTTTGATTTAGTTTTTAATTTTACAATTCGATTTACTTTAATAGCTCTTACACTAATTAGTTTATTAATTAATCGATTAAATTATTAAATTCTTATACACTAAAATTAATTAACTAAATTTATTTAACATTTTCTTATTTCAATTAAACTTGAAATACTCTGATAGATAAGAATAATCTCTTTCAATCATATTTTAAATTCATTAATTTTATTCAATTTTTAACCAATTTTGTGATGGTCTAATACTGATTGAATCTTTTAAACTTTTAAACTTTTGTCTTATTGATTTGACTTGTGGCTCGATTTTGAAAAAAATTAACAATGTGGGAGTGGGAGTGGGAGTGGGAGTGTCTTGCACCCACTCTTTGTCTCACTTCTTGATTGGATTGGAGGGAAAAAGGGAAAACTATTAAAATCATACATTAACACTTCTTCTCGGTCTCATAGCTTCGAGTGATATTTGATTATTCTTTTTTTACTATTATATATATATATAAGGAGACGGAGAGGAAAAAAGTGGGGTCCAAAAACTAAAAACAAATGGCAGCCAATTAGCTGCAGGTTTAGGCAACCACAATACTCGTGATGGTAATAATGCCTCTTTCTGTCCTCCATTATTTGATATAAATGAAAGGGAAAACTCAAACATGCTATTTTTGAATTATGTATTTTTCTTTTTGTCTTTCTTTAGTTTGATTTCCACATGTAATTATTTGTGTTATACTATTTTTGATAAATGAGTCGGTCTTTAATGTACAAATTGAAAGTTAACAATATAAAGGCATAAATTATGATAATGAATGGTATCTTAATTTTAATAATTCTCATTCCAAAGACTAGAGATAAGGATTGGATTTCGGAACATTGATGCCTCCTCCTCGGGGTGAAAAAAGAAGTTGGGTATCTTAATCATCCATGATTTACTCCTTAAATATTTTTTATTTTATATGTGAATAACAGGAAGTTGATCAAGTGATTGCAATCATACTATAACAACCCCACCCCCACTCTGACGTGTTATATAATACTCCTACTAAGGTTATGTTTGGTTGGGGGTGTTTATTAATAGAATGTGATATTATTCCATCGTTTGGTAGGAGGGTTTATAATGAAATGGAATGGAATAAGATGGAAGAGGAGAGGATTTTATATTACATCTCATTCCATCCTAAACAGTAAAACTGAAAAACCTCCGATTTGATGAGTTTAGGCTATGTTTGGATGGGGTCTATTAATGGAATGAAATGCTATGTAATATTATTCCATTATTTGGGATAAGGGTTTATAATGAAATGGAATGGGATGGGATGGAGGAGGAGGGTTTCATATTACATCCCATTCCATTTTAAACAATAAAAATGGGAAACCTTCGATTTGGGGGTTTTAGGATGGAATGTGAAATGATAAACAAATTTTCATTAGATTACAATATAGACCATTCTTCCAAATAACATTTCACTATATTACATTATGAACCCTTCTATCCCTCCCAAATAACAATTTTATAATATTACATCCATTTACATTCCATTCCATTATAAACCATTCCATTCCATTCTATTCCATTCCATTAAAAACTTTACATCTAACCAAACATAGCCTTAGGATGGAATGTAAAATGATAAACAACTTTTCACTATATTACATTATAAACCCTTCCATCCCTATCAAATAACAAATTTCTAATATTACATCTATTTACATTCCATTCCATTATAAACCATTCAATTCTATTAAAAGCCTTACGTCCAACCAAACATACCCTAAGTACTACCACTACTACTCATCAATTAATTTCTACATATGTTTGTTGACATGTGTTTCCAATTGGTATTCAAATTGAAGCTTTCAACATCTTCTTCACAGTTCACCCCATTTATTGTGATAGTTAACATACAAAACAGTAAATAGACATATATATATTCAATCCAAACACATGTTTAGTAATCATTTTCAGGTTTGGTTTAGGATGAATTTTATTGAGTTATTAGCTTCCTTCATATTATGATTATAATATATTCAATAATATTCAATTTGATGGTTGTATGAACCTCGAATCGATTGCTCGTACCATATTTTCTTCCACAGTTTCTACCAAAACCAAAAAAGAGGCTCGTGTTGTCAAATAGCAAGTTGCCTTTATAAATATAATGTAAGAAGGTTGATTATATACTTCTTAGTTTTCAATCATTTAGAAAATAAATAAATAAAATGCCCCAAAGGAAAGATAAATTAACGAGAGGTTAGTACCACAAACAAATAAAATCACAGCCACAACGGTGGTCATTCATTCAAGTCTATGGGCAACCCACGTCGCACCATCCCAAGAAACAAAGTCGAAGGAGATGTAGCATTTTCTAGCACCAGAGCTCCACTAACCATAACACAAACAGACCCGTTAGAAGGATCTTCGTTAAGCTTCATCTCCTTTAAAACCCAAGTTTGCAATAACTCACCGAAAGATAATAGCTTGAAGGATCAGTGAGGGCAGTGACGGAGCTAGGAATATAAGATAGAAGGGCCCAAATATTTAAGTTTTTAAATTTTGGGAGGCCCAGTGTACCAATAAGCTCCAAATAACTCTGTGCTTATATATATATATATATATTAAAAATCAAAATATTTAATTTTTATAAATTTTAGGAGGCTCAGCGCACCAGTTAGCTACGTCCCTGAGTGAGCGCGGTAATCGAAGGGGAGATTAAGGTCGAGAGAGGTTTCCAGTGGATACGGGGACTGGAGGGAAGTTGGTCTTAGCTTTGACATCGTGAAGGGAGCAAGCTGAACTATCATAAGCGAGAGCAGCTTCCTCTGGGGTGTTGAAAGTTTCCAACTAAACTCTAGTTTTCTTCCAAGGGTCACGTATCTCAGCCGCGTAGCATCCGCATGGTCGCTTTCGCATAACTCTATAGTGTCCTTCTCTTGAAGACGCCTTTAAAGCAACAGAAGGTTAGGGATGTTTGATAAGACGTAAGGTTTTTAATAGAATAAAATCAAATTGAATGATTTATAATAGAATGGAATTTAAATAGATGTAATATTAAAAAAATTGTTATTTAAGAAGAATGGAAGGGTTCATAATGTAATATAATGAAATGTTGTTTGGAAGAAGGGTTCATAATGTAATATAATGACATGTTTTTTATCATTTTACATTATATCTTAAACCTCCCAAATAGGAGACAACTTATTTTTGCTGTTTAGGATGGAATGAGATGTAATGTGAAACCCTCCCTTTCTATTCTATTTTATTCTATTTCATTATAAATCCTCATTCCAAGCGTTGGAATAATATTATATTCCATTCCATTGTATTAATAACCACCCAATTAAACATAGCCTTAGAGAAGAGAAGGGAAGTCTTAAAAAGATGGAAGAGTGTGCTTTTGAGCACAAAAAGTGGGGGGAGGGGGGTGCCTGGTCCCACACAATCACGGGTAATCATCGGTTGGATTTATATCAAAATTTAATTAATATTAAAATTTTAACACCTTCTTCATCTACCGTCCGATTCATTTTGGAAGATCACATTCACTGCTTGGGAGATGTCATCCCTATTCAAGGAGAGGACAAGAGAGGAGAAGAGAGGAGCAGAGGTTGCAGAAAGAGGAGGAACTGCACCGGTGATGATTAGGTGACAGTTGTTTGGTTTGTAGAGGTGACTTGGAAGGGCATAAAGTGGTGTCTGAGTTGTAGGAGATAGAACCAAGATGAGTCTTTGGATTTGTTTAACCGACACATGTTCACGTGGCTTCAAAGATTTCTTTTTTTTCTTTACTTTAAACCTGCTTTTCAAATTTGTTTGTGGCCCCACAAAACTTGGATCTTTATTTATCTGCCTGTTTAATGCTATGTTTGGTTGAAGGTTTATCAATAGAATGGAATAGAATAGAATATTATTCCATCGTTTAGGAGGAAGGTTTATAATAGAATGGGGAAGAAGAGGAAGGTTTCATATTACATCTCATTGCTTTCTAAATAGTAAAATTAAAAACCTTCAATTTTAGGAGGTTTATGATAGAAGGTAAAATAATAAACAACTTTACATTATATTACATTATAAATCCTATATCCAAATAACATTTCACTATATTACATTATGAATCTTCCATCCCTTCCAAACAATAATTAATATAGTCTAAGGGTATGTTTGGGAGTTTATGATGGAATGGAATGGAATGACAATTAATGGAATGGAACGGAATGGAGTGGAGTGGAATGAAATGAAATGGGCCACTCCATTGTTTGGAAGTTTAAATAAAATAAGAGAGGGACTCCTTTGACCATTGTTTGGAAGTGATACTAAAAATG
>JANKOD010000002.1:19809399-19824408 GCA_026284645.1 Erythroxylum acuminatum
ATTTAATTTTAATGTATTATAATTAATTTTATTTAATATATTCTAATTAATTATATTTAGAATATATTTATTTTTAATTATTTATATTTAATATATTATAATTAATTATATATAATATATTCTAATCAATTATATACAGCCTTAAAGGACATTGTGTCTGAAAAGAAACGCAATTTTATTTTCCTTATGGAAACTAAAATTAGCAGAGAAAAGATTTTACGTATTAAAACAACTTTAAACTTTTTTAATGTCCAAAAAAAATAGCTTTAAGCTTTGCGGGTAATTTTGTTGTTGATCCAATTGGAACAAGAGGAGGTTTGGTACTACTATGTAAAGAAAAGTAGATGGCCCAATTAATAAGCTACTCACGAAACCACATTGACGTAGAGGTCTATATTGAAGGCATAAAACGATGGCGTTTAACTGGTTTTTACGGATTCCCATAACGCAATAATGGGAGATAAGGCTAGGACTTGCTTCGAACTCTCCAAGCTCGATCGAGCCTCCCATGGTGCATCATTGGCGATTTCAATGATATTATGTTTCTGTCTAAGAAACAAGGTAATCACCCACATCCTAGAGCATTAATGGAGGGATTTAAACAGGCTCTTTTGGATTGTCAATTACACGCTTTGGGGGCTGAGGGTTCCGCCTTCACTTGGGAAAACCAGAGAGATGAATCTGCTATTGTAAGGGAGAGATTGGATAGGGCGGTGGGAACTGTTGGACCCCGATCTTTGAGTGGAATTTAGAATTATAAAATGAATTGAAATAAGTGGTTTTTGTATTTGTATTGTGTTAGAGATGTTTTTGTGCTGTAAGAAAGTTGATGAGAAAAGAAGTATTGGGTTTTGATGATGTATTATATGCCATTAGTGGATGTGAGAATTGAAAGATATGAAATTGTCAAGTTTGGATGTGCTTTAGGATGACACATGTTTGGCAGAATCTTTGACTGAAAAATTGACCTAGTTAGAGGTTGAATTTGTAATTAAGTTCTTCATGAAAGTTTTAGATGATGTTTTTATCTTTCTATTGGTGTAAGGTATGGAAGATTTGGACCATGGAATGTGGAGTTATGACTTTTAGAATTTTCTGTATTGTTTTGGCATGTTCATTAGTAGACAGAAAGTTTGAGTGAGTCTTTGGAGGCCAAATTGATTTTTCTGTCTTTCATGAAAGTTGTAGATTGCTTTTTGATCTCTGCATTGATATGAAATATGACAAGTTTGGAACTTGGGGTTGAAAGATAGAAATTTTTGAAGTTATGTGATTGTTTAGGGAGACACTAAATGGGGCAATGACTTTGATTGAAGTCATCTTTTGGAAACCACTTAATTCAATTCAGACCACTTAATTCAAATGAAGTCATCTTTTGGACCCCAACCGCTTTCAATTTGTATTTCGCATTTGTTTCCGGTTTCCTTTCATTTTGTAAATCCGATTCTTCGATTTCGCATCTGATTTTGCTTCCGCTTTATGATTTCCGATCCGTTCCTTTGTTTCGCTTTATTCTCGTTCCGTTTTTTAGTTGGGGTCCGGTTCTGAGATCGGGTCCCAACAGGGATTGAGGCATTACTCCTTTGTATTTTAACTTTTGAAGTCATCTTTTGGAAAACAAGACTTTAGATAGCATTTTAGAGAAATGACCTTTCTTTGTATTTAACTTTTGATACTTTTGATGTATTAGGGCTAAAATGCCCTCTAAAGCTTTGTAATAACTTTTTTTTCATGTAAATGCAAGAGATTTGGGTTTTAATGTATCTTGCGTATGTTTCTTAAAAATGTATTATTGTATGGTTGGAAAAATGTCTAGAAGAGGAGAATCGTGTTTGCTGCCTTTTTGAGGGAATTTTTGGGTTTATATGGATTGGTTTGTGATTTGGGAGATTGAAGAATGTGGAGGTTGAAGTTTTGTGCAGGTGTTGGAAATTTGGTTATATGTTTGAAGATTTTGGCTAGTGAAAATTTAGGGGAGATGTTGTCAAAATTTACATAATGGGCAGAAACTTTGACTGAGTTTTTAACCCCACCCTCTTAGAGTTTAAATTGGATTGGGAGGTCTTCTTGGAGATTGTAGTTTATGTTTAGAGCTCTCCATTGGTATATAATATATCACTTTTGGACTTAGGATTAAGAAGTTATAAGGTTTGAAAGAATGCTGTTACTGTTGGAAAGAGTTTTGTCCAGGCAGTATTTTTGGAAGGGTTTTTCACTTCCTTAGAGCCCACATTGATTTTTGCATCCTTCATGAAAGATGTAGATTGCCTTTTATTCTTTCCATTGATGTATAATATGCCATTTTTGGGGTTAGGAGTAAGAAGTTATGAGGTCGGGAAAAATTCAGTTACTGTTTGTATGGTCATTTTATAGGCAGTAGCTTTGACAGAGTTTTTACCTTCTTTAGAGGCTAAATTGATTTTTACATCCTTCATGAAATTTGTAAATCGTCTTTTTATCTTTCCATTGATGTAAAATGTGACATTTTTAGGCCATTGTGTTGAAAGTTATAATTTTTCGAATTTCTGTCTTTGTGTAAGATTATTTCTTTTTAAGTAGTGACTTTGAAGAGGTTTTTGTTTCCCTTAGGGGCCAAATTGGTTTTTAAATCCTTCATGAAAGTTATAGAGTTTTCTTTTAGCTTTCTATTGATGCCAAATTTGTCAAATTTGGAATTCTAGTCAAAAAGTTATGAATTTTTTAAAATGAAAAATCGAACCAGCCTCGCGATCGCGAAATGGCTCATTGAAGAGTCCTTTCGCGGTCGCGATCCATCGCGATCGCGAGCCGCACGCGGCTTATGGCCTGAGCCGTCGCTTATGCGACGCGGCTCGCCGGCTCAGCAGACCTTCTTTCACTATTTTGCTTATAACTTTTTCGTTTGACCTCCGATTGACCCAATTTTTTAAGCGTTGGCTTATAACTTTTTCATCTCATAGGCTTTGATATTAATTTAAAAAAGATGGATTGAATCAAAGTGGGAGGATCATTTATAAGAGTTTCAATTGGGAATTTTTAGGATCATGCTTCATTCTTTTGGTGATATCTTTATTTATAGAGCTTCAATAGAGATGATTCTTGTTTCTAAACAAACTAGAGGCATGAGGCTATAATTTATCTGAAGGAGTCGATTTTCAATTTAGGGCCCTAAGAATTAATTTAATTTCAGGAGGGAAATTAGGGTGTATTTTTCAAGATCCATTCAGAAGTAAGTGAATTAAGTTCAATTTTGAGTTTTGACCTGGTGGGGAATTCCTCCCTCGTGGGATACGTGTTCAGATGTCACGTAGGACGTCGAACACGTGACTCACCAGGGTGGGGTTCCAACATACCCAACATCCAAGGTGATATCTGAGTACGTACCCTACAAGGGTGGCATGCTAGAACAATCATTCAGTCAAACTTTATTACAAATTTTTATTTCTTTAAGGAGGGAGAATTGTAACATCCCATTACCCATGATAAGACTTGGATAGTGAATATGAGAAATTATTGAGAAATTAGAAAGTACAATTCATGCTTATGCAAAATATGGCATACAAATAGGTGATAATAATGAGTTTTGCACATTAATATGACTGTACATGCATTCATTGACATTTTATGAGTATAATTGATTTATAAATGTGATTAAAATGTGAATCGTGGATTATTTGTGTTGAAAATTTATTTGGAACATATTATGATTTCTAGTGAATTTTAGAGAATTTTAAAAAATTTAGGATATTTTTTGACTAGGAAAAATAGACAAATGGCATTGTGACATATGGCAATCTTCGATGTTAAAAAATGGCTTTCATGCACGGTGACACGTGGAGAGGAGTTGTTCATACACGTAGTCACATGTTTAGGAAGGAAAATTCTACAGCTGGAGTTTACTCTTTATTTGGTTTTGTTCTTCACCGAAAGCATGCAACACTAGACTTTTCCTTGTTCTTTTCATCCATCACCAAAACTACTTATTATGCATGTATTTTTTGGGCTTCTGACTCTCAACTACTAGAGCACTAGTTGAAGATGATTATAAGCTTGCGTTGATGTTTGTTTGCTTGAGGATTAGAAAATCTGGAATTGTCGAGTTGGAATTTTACTGAAGCAAGTAAGTTTTTCGTGAATAACATTTAATAATGTTTTAATGTTTTGTACATGGGTTCATGCATGAGTGTTCTAGGAAGAAATAAATTTGGTAGTGATAATGAAGAAGTATAGAAAAATAGAAATATATGTGAACGAGAATTGGATTTTTGATATTGGATATGAACCTTGGATTTTTGATTTGTTTTGTGTTGTTGAGCTAAAATGAAGTTAGATTGGAGTGTCATTTGTGTTAATTGAAGAAGCTTGAAGTGAGAATTAAAAAAAATCTAGAAAATTATAGTAGAGAGAGGAAGTGTATATGAAGTTTCGGATTTTTGATGTTTGAATTGTAAAATTTGAATATGACTTGTTTAAAGATTGTATTAGATATGGAAATGCAAAATAGATGATTTAGAAGTGAGGAAATCTGGATTGATCAATTGAGTATTGATATGTGAATAAGTTTTGTGACAAGAATAATGATAAGGAACCCGAAATTGTCATGAGCATGCATTGTACATATTCAGTATCCATGAATGAGCATAAATGACTTCATAATTGTGCAAATTAGTGATATGTGTATATGTTAAAAGTTATAGAGGAGCACATTGAGTGACAGCGTCCAAACATTGCCTAGACATCAAGGCAATAGCTATTTGGAGCATACTGTGAGTCGACCTAGATGGTCTTATTTTAAATGCTTGTTCAGTTTTAAATTTCTGTATTGAGTTATTGTTGGTAAGAATGATGTGAATGTATTGATTTCGGACAATATATGTCCGAGGCGTGTGATGCATGTGAAAATTATTAGAAATGTTCCTTGTTTGTGAGCCCGACGAAATATGCGATACTTAGCTTAATTGTTAAATGCCAGACCACAGTCTGATGATAATATGTTCTGAATGTGAATAAGAATATGAAAGAAATAAGTGATTCTCAACTTAAATGTTAAATACCGAACTAAGGTCCGATGACATGTGCAAAGTGAAAATAAGTGACTGATTGAAAATATGTGAATGTGATGCATCCCATTATTGAATGCATGAAACCTAAAGGCAGTTGTAACCGGAGTAGCCAGTCTGAAAGAGCTTTAAGCTCAGTATTCTACACATAGAGCTTGCTCTGTGATTTCTGTTTCTGACTGAGCCCAATGGGCCAGTATCTATATCTGTATGTGAAAGGCACTCGGTCATAACAAAATAATAAATAAAAGTGAGTCTCATTTGCATTGCATTACAAGTGATATATGTATTTTTAAATGATTGAAGTGATCGATTTGACTGTTCTGAATGCGATGCTATATGTTAAATGAAGTGATGTAAAATATGTGAAAAATATGATGTGGTGTATTATGTGATTGAGTGAGCCATCGAGGATGGTCACTCACTGAGTTTGCAAAAACTCATCCAAAATTTGCAATATTTTTCAGGTCTAGAGAATTATTCAGTTAGGCTAAATGGAGTATAGCCACTGAGATCAGATATGGATTAAGGATCGGGATCAGTTTGCACCTGCATATGTCTTCAGTAATTTTGTTTTTGAATTATGTTCCTCAAGAATTGTACAAAGTGTATGTGAATGATTTGGTAATGAAATGACATTATGTTTGCAAGTGTTTTGTATCTGAAATGGGGCCAAGTGGCTGTTGAATTCTAATGTTTGTAAAATAATTGTAACACTTGCGAATTGAAATGTTTAAAAATTAAATGGGCCTAATTTGATTAATGATTTCCGCATACGTGTACATTGTTTTAAAGAAATAAAAATTTGTAATGATTTTTAACTGAATGACTGTTCTAGCATGCCACCCTTGTGGGGTACGTACTCGGATATCACCTTGGATGTCGGATACGTGTCTTGTAAGAGTGGAGTGTTACATCATAGGTAGTATCAAGGCATATCGATCCCTATACGAGATAATTTGTAGATCTCAACTTAGATGATTACTTATACAATTATCACAATTTCGTATACATAAAATTAATTCTCCAAATAGATTTCCTATAAAGGGTCAATTCAGTGAACTTGTTCTCTAACAAAAGTTTACACATTTGTTTAAATATCTTAATACTTTGGTATATGAAATCAATTACTTCACAAGGAAAAACATAACATGTGATAGTCTTTTCACACTTTTTAAATGTATAATCTTAATATAAACAATGACTAGGAACAATTTAAAGATAATACATAAATGTAATATACATCTCATAATTATGATCTCATCATAATTTCTTATGCAAGTATATTTGTCCTGAGGACTTCATCATTGATAATTGTAAATTGCATCATGTTTTAAGGCATAGTTTGATATGTTTTTAGATGTTAATTCGATCATTTAGTATGTGTTTATGGGTTAGTACTTTTGAGCTTAAATATTATGTTTTTGAGGTACCTTGATGTGTTTGCTAATGTTGCAGGGTCAATATCGAAGAACGAAGGAGTTTCAAAAGACATTCAGACCGAAATAACAACCTACGATCTTGGCCTATCGTGACAAAATACTGAGATGTGGGTCACAATCGTGGCTTGCATAGGGTAGACACGCAGTCACTTACGAACTTCACGTTTTGAGGGACTTTTTGGACCTTTCGAGCCCCAGAAAGATACTAAGGTTGCCTAAAATATAAAAGACTATTTAAAGAACATTAAGAGGAGCACAAAGTGAAGTAAATCACGCGTAAGTATAGATTATATGTACAATATACAAAATGCACAAGAAGAGGGGTTGAATTGTGCATTCCTTTTCTTAAGAACAATCCCCTTTTAAAATTTCTTTTGAAAACTTGCTTTCTCAAAACTATTGAATAACAGTATCACGAAGTATCGCAATTCACTTCTAAGTACTTGTATAAAACAATAGAAATTAAAAGTTGAGAGTTGAGAGTAGAAGTTGACACAACAGTTTTATCCTGGTTCACCCCAAACCGTGGGCTACGTCTAGCCCTCATAATCCTTTATGAGATTTCACTATACTTTTAAAAAATAAAAGTATTCTTTTCACCGAGCCTCTTCAGGTCTCTTACAGCGAGTATTGTTTTTCTCACTTAGCCTCTTCAGGCTTTCAGCTTTTCTTCTTTCTTACAGAAAGATGTTTGCGAGCTTTGTTACAGAGAATAATAGCTCTAGATTTTAGCACAATAAATACAGTGTTTCTAAACTTTTTCAAAATCACTAACTTCTGCAGTCTTCGACTCCGACTCGTATTTATAGCCTTCATCTTCAACTGCTTCTTGATAACCGCTTCTTTCTTCTTGTTTCTTGATCTTTGAAGAAACAGTTATTCAGTTGAGTTCTGTAACTAACCCAGACTGATTAACCATCCGACGTGGTATAGGGTCTTCGTCTTAGTTTCCACTTCATCTTAGTTTTCGCTTCGCTTCGTCTTACTTTTGTTTCTCCGCTTCGTCTTACTTGGCTTCGCTTCGTCTTATTTTTGTCTCTGCTTCGTCTTACTATCTAATATTATTATTATTTGATTTTCATCAAAATTATTAATCGTAAAGTCATTTTGACTTAACAATCTCCCCATTTTTTATGATAACAAATAATCATAGTGTTTAGAAAGATAGTATTATTTGTAAGACGATATACAATTGAAAAAGAATTGTAAACTCTATCTTCTATACATTTCTCTTCTTCTTCTGTTCTTCTCTTCTTTTTCTCCTTTCTTTCTCGCCCTATCTTTCTTATTTTCTCCTTTCTCCCCTATTTGTTATTGATAAAAAAAAATCATGACCGAAGATGTTTCATAACCTCAAAAAACATTTCCTTCATTTCAGTACGGAGTGACTTGAGGTCTTGTCGTATATATTCTACTTCCTTATGCAAGTCACTCACTGAAGCACGTAGATCATCAAACTTGTCATTAATTTCTCCAATTTCTTCGACTAAGGGATCATCTTTCTTCTGTTGTACTACTTCAAGACCAATAGTAGTAGTATATGCGTCTGAAGATATAACATTTGGTCCAATGATTGTAAAGGCAGGAGGTTTGAAAGATAAATTTGGTTCTGGGAGATCAAGGTCATCAGGGCTGGGTAATCTTAGGACTTGTCTTCCAAATAGGTGTAGCACATCTCCAAATGAAGACACAGAATTCAAGGGTCTAATATGCATAATTAGATGCACAAGAGTCTCTATATTGTAACTGATATCTCCAATCCTGATGGATCTGTACTGCCCCTCTGTAATTCTTCCAACTACTTGAGAAGTTTCCTCAGTAGTTCGACGACCACAATTTCTTCCTGATACCTTTGAAATGTGATGGAAAACATAGGTTCCTTTGTGCTGGGCTGCATAACATGCCTCATCTTTGTTTCGCACTTCATTTGCAATCTGATCTTCTGTCAGATCACTCGTCATCCCTTCAGGATACATTTTCTTCTTCCCCTTTTTCTCATTGCGAACAATGTAAGGTCTTGGCTAAATGTCAGATACAATCTTTATTACAGTTCTTTTTATAACTGGGAAAATAGTGTACTTCTGCTTGGTCATCTGTGTTGGGTATGGTTTGATTCTCTCATCCCGCAGAACACTATACAACCTTATTTCTCCATCATTCAACAGATGCATTGTACCACTATGTACCAAGATTGGTTGAAATTGTACCTTGACTAACCTTTTCATGGGTTCTTTAATGATTATAAAGCTGCTACTCTTGACAGGTTGAACTTCTTCAATAATCTTCATTTTTTAAATCCTCTTTTCCCATAGGTTGAGAAGGATTGACCTGTGCTAGACTGTGTTCAACTGACCTTTTCTTCTGTTGAACATTAGTAGGAGTGCTCTTCTTCTCACTGGTTTTCTACTTCTTATTCTCTCCAATCAGTCTAGGAGTCTGTTGTTGAGGTTGAGTTTTCTTCTTCTCAAATTCTACCTCCTCTTGATCTCAATTTCTTTAGCCACTTTTGCTGAATCTTCCTTCAAAATTGAGATTAAGGACCTGGTTGCCTGCGGTGCTTTCATCTCAGAGTCTCCACCATAAGTCAACTCTTTTCCTTTCTTTTCCTCATATTGACGTAGGGTTCGTACTCTAGGCAACCTTTTTGCTTGCTTTGGTCTCTCCGAAAGTAGTGTTTCCCCCTTTCTCTTCAAGGTTACTAGGGTCTCTGTCTGTCACTACTGGCTTTCTTCTTTTTGAGAAATCGTCTTACTTTTCCTTACATCATCTGATGATTTCTTTAATCCTTCTGTGAACATTCTTCCAGTAGATTGAGATTTTGATTTTCTTGTGGGAGTACCCTTTTTATCACGCTCCCCCTCAATCCTTGCTATTGTCTTAGAATTTGTTTCTTCTCTTTCTAGATTCTTCAAGCCCATTCTACTAATAGTTGAAGAATTGATGACGCTTTTGATATTCAGCTTCATCCTGTTTCCTCTTTTCAGGAGAATTCCAAAATCTCTGAAGATTCTTGTTAGCATCATCCCATACGGTAGGGCGGTCGAGTCTTTCTTCGACTTTACCATATAATGAAGGATAAGATATGGAAGATCTATGGGCTGGCAATTGAGTAGACGAAATAGGAATTGCTCATCTAACGTCGTCACCAGATTCCTAGATCCTGTTCTTGGTAGAACACAATGAAAGAGTAGTGAGTGTAGAACCCTAGCTTTCGGCACAAGACTTGAGGCCTTCTTCTCCTTTGGGTTATTACTTCCATATAGTTATCGATTAATCTGAATCTCCTTCATGCTAGCTTGAGTCATCCATTCAGCCTTTTGAGCAAGCTTCTCTCCAACACATGGACACTCAGTGCCCTTCTCGATTGTCTTCAATGTCACTATGATCGACAATCTATCCACCACTGATACTAGAGTATCCTCAACTATTTCCACATTCTTCCAGAAGTCATATACTTCATTCATGTAAACTATTTCATGAACCTGGAAGAAGTTCCTCCATCCAGCTGCCACAATCTCCGGTTTGATATCCATATGGTCCTGTTTTAAAGATTCGAAATCAACAAGTCTTCCACTAGTCATCGATTGCTCCATTTGTTTCTGTAGTTAACAAAGAACTGAATGCATAGATGTATTTTTTCAAAGAGGTGAAGTTGGTTTATGAAGTTTAGAGTGAGAGCAAGGAAGGTTTGATATCCAAACAGAGTAATGAAAAGTTTTGTTGAGAGTTCTTCAAAAGTCTATGTCAGGGTATGTCAAGAGTGTTCTTGAGTAGGAGGTATTCTCAAGGCTTTAAGAAGCTTTCCCTCCAAAAATTTCTTATGACAGAAGTTACCAGCTGTAACTACTGTTACTGTTACCGTTAACTCTTACGACTTTTTATCTTCTTGAATAAGAAGACCATTTGGGTCATGACATGTCAGACGGTTGATCACTCAACATAACCATGTTGAGGTTTCGTCTGATTTCTTTGAATCTTTCTTCACTCAATGGCTTAGTGAAGATGTTTGCCCATTGATAGTTCGTCTCAACAAACTGTAGACTTAAGATCTTCCTCTAAACGTAGTCTCGTAGAAAATGATGTCTAACTTCGATATGCTTAACCCTTGAGTGTTGTATTGGGTTCTTCGACAGATTGATAACACTTATGTTGTCACAAAAGATTGGGATTTGTTCTTCATGTATTGAATAATCCTCTAGCTGGTACTTAATCCAAAACGTCTGTGACCAGCAACTTGCGGCTGACATATACTCAGCTTCTGCAGTTAATAAAGCAATCGAGCTTTGCCTCTTACTTGACCAGGAAACTAGGTTGTGGCCAAGGAAGTGACATCCTCCACTTATACTCTTTCTATCAATCCTATCTCCGGCATAATCAGCATCACAATAGTAAATTAACCTGAAATCTTTGCCTTTCTCATACATTAAGCAAAGATCAGTAGTACCTGATAGATATCTTATAATTCTTTTAACAACAATATAATGAGACTCTCTAGGATCTACCTGAAATCTTGCACACAAACAAACACTAAACAAAATATCAAGTCTGCTTGCTGTAAGGTAAAGTAAAGAACCAATAATCCCTCTATAAAGGGTTTGATCAACCTTCTTGCTAGATTCATCCTTATACAAAAGGTTTGAAGGATGCATCGGAGTTGACATTGGTTTACTTTTTCCATCTCATACTTAATCAATAGTTCTTTGATATATTTCTGTTGATGAATAAAAATCTTTTCTTCGGTTTACTTAACTTGTAACCCAAGAAAGAATTTTAATTCACCAATCGTGCTCATCTCAAACTCATTCTTCATCAAATTCTCAAAACTAGTACATAGCTTTTTAGACGTTGCACCAAAGATAATATCATCAACATAAATTTGAACTATGATGAAATCATTCTTAATGCATTTTCTAAATAACGTCTTATCTACATGACCTCTACTAAAATCATTCTCAATTAGAAAAGAACTCAGACGATCATACCAAGCTCGAGGACCATGTTTCAATCCATACAAAGCTTTATGGAGTCTATAGATATGGTCTGGTTTCTTAGAATCTTTGAAACCAGGAGGTTGCTTTACATAAACTTCTTCATCTATAAAACCATTCAAAAATGCACTTTTCACATCTATTTGAAATAGCTTTATATCATGATAGACAACATATGCAAGAAAAATCTTAATAGCTTCTAGTCTTGCTACAGGAGCATAAGTCTCATTGTAGTATATTCCTTCTTGTTGATTATAGCCTTGTGCTACTATTCTTAAAAAGCCATCTATTTCCTATGATGGACTTTTTAGAGGGTCTAGGAACTAAAGATCAAATTTTATTCCTTCTGAATTTGGACCTAATTCTCACTCCGTCTGAGGTCTCTCCTATAATCAGATCTTCTGGATGAGAACTCTTATATCTCCAATCTCTTTTCAGATCAAGCGTTTCAGGAATATATTCTACTTTGTCTAAAGGAGTATCTGATGGTGACACATCTTCACTATCAACCAAGGGTACTGAAAGGATTTCATTATTAGTATCATCTCTCTTATTTGGTTGAGCACTGTCATCAAACTTGACATGAATAGTTTCTTCAATAGTCTTAGAAGTAAGATTGTAAATCCTATAAGCTTTCGAAGATAATGAATATCCTATAAAAATTCCTGAATAAGTCTTAGAATCAAATTTATCCAGAATTTCCTCTGTATTTAATATAGTACACTTGCAACAAATGGATGGAAGTAAGATATATTAGGCTTCCTTCCTTTCCATAACCCATATGGAGTTTTCTTCAACAGAGGTCGTATAAGCATTCTATTTTGAATATAACAAGTTGTATTCACAGCTTCTGCCCAGAAATAATGTTGGATCTTGCTTGTTTGCGGAACCCAACTCTTGCTCTGATACCACCCATGTTGGATCCCGCTTGATTCTAGAACCCAACTCTTGCTCTGATACCACTAATGTTGGAATCCGCTTGTATTCGGAACCCAACTCTTGCGAAAACATGAAATGTGAGCACATTATCCTTGTTGGGTTATTTCATTTAACCCTCATTATCCATCAACAGTTCATCTTCATTCTCATAACATCCCAAAAGTTCCCTCGCAATTTGCTCAATGGTGTGTCCACACAAATCAGTCACCATGCTCAAACTCATTTCTCCTAATTGTGAATAGAATTTGGAAATCATTAAACTAGAATTTCAATTCGACTTCTTCAAAGAAATCATAGCTGTAAGTCTCTAGTTTGTTTCGAATTAAGAACCATCTTAATCGGAGCTCTATAGATCAAGATATGCTTAAAAATCTAAAGGGTGTTCATACCCTAATCATGCTCTCCCAACCGATCCCTCATTTTCTTTCCCTAAAACTTTTTCAAATCAACTCCAAAAGATACCAATTTTAATGGATAGATAGAAAAATGTCTTATGAATCCATTTCTTCAAGAATCACTTCATTTGGAGATCGGATGAGGGAGTTATGACCAAAAGAGTCCGACATGTTTATACCCTCAATCATGCAGTAACATGTCTTGGAGCGATTGTGATAACTTTCATCATAGATGTCAGATTGAGTTCACTTTTGGACCATTAGAATGAAGACTTCTAGATATAAAACTTTTATGAAGATCACAAAGCGAGATTCTGCCTCTAAAAGGGTCAAAAATTGCAAATTACTGAAGTTGTCCCGTGAATGTCCGTTTAACGGACGTGCATGTACGTTTAACAAACATTGTCGGGCCAAAGAGGACTTTTTCACTCTAGAAAGTCCGTTAAATAGACCTAAAGTCCATTAAATGGACATGGGCAATGCTAAGGGTCCTTTTTGACCTGTAAAGGTCTATTAAACGGACCTTAAGTCCATTAAACTGATATAGGGGTTCCCCAAAACCCTCCAAAGCCCCTCCAATGCTTCCTACATCCAAGCTAACATCATATTCACTTAATATCTCCCCAAATTTAACTCTTCTAATGCCAATTAACTTCATATCAATCCAAAAACCAAATTTATCTCACAAAATTCTCAATTCCCAATTCATTTGGTGCATCAAAACCAAAATTTTCTATCGTTCATCATGGTTGTCACATACAAGAATCCTATGCAACATCAAAACTTGTAACACTCATATCTTTCCATTCTGATGTCCAAAAATTACAAACTTTATATCGTTGGAAAACTAGAAAGATCATCTACAACTTCCAAGAAGAAAAGTTTTACCAATTCTACCTAAATTATTCCAGATTTTCTCTGGAAGTCAATTATAAATCTTATCCGTGTGAAAACTTGAAATTGTCCCAAATTCACTTCCTCTATTACAACATCATTCATAGCAATTCAACTACCAATTGGAATTCATCAAACTCTTAACCTTAACTCATTTGACTCTTCATATTCAACAAAATCTCATTATTCATAACATTCCTATCTTTCTTTTCCATAATAACTCACTTATATATATATATAACAATAGCAATTCATGTTAAAGATTCATCAGCTCATTATCCATACACAAATTCACATTTGGAATCCATACACAAATCCATATTTCATTTACATCATAAATTAAGAGTTTTATAAACTTCAATGGCATTCCAAGCCACATTACAATATTTCACAAAATCCCCAAATTACACAAGATACTTGAATGATAATTGCTCAAAATACAATTTCAGCTTTGCATTACATAAATTACTCCAAAACAAAACAAAACATGCAAATTTGGATTGATGTCTTGACTTTCTTTTACTCGGTCCCTTGCTCAACACCTAGAGATGGGACGGAAATGGGGGTGAGCTTAACGCTCGTGGGTAACATGCTTATAACAAATAACAAGCAAAACCATTCAAAAAGTTCATTATCATAAAAATCCATATTGAATCACAAAACACATGTTTATCAAAATTCTTGTCATGAAATCAAAGTCACAACAACACAATTTATGCATTTTTTTTCAACTTGTTCACAATTCATAAAAACATAAGTACATCAGAAATGGTTTGGGTGGATCCAAAACAGAATGTACTACACATTTCCCCTAAGGGTCCTGTGTAGCTGTGAACAAAACGTACTAACGTAATCCCACATAATGGTTTTGTGTAGCCGTGAACTTATGAAAGTCCGCGTGGGAGCTCCATGCCACTAGCAGGCAGGCGGGAGAAGCCTTTCGACAAGTGCACTTGACTTAACTTAGGGGACCACCACAAACCCACATAACATGCAATTCGTGACTTGAAAACTGATTGCCCAAATGGCATATGTTTGAAAAACTTGTCTTTCATGAGCACGACATATTTCGTATGCATTTCTATCCTAATTTCACAATTCATCATCAAAATTCATACACCAAAACATATAACAATCTCACAAATCATTCAAAAGCAATAAAAGAAACATTTATGAAGTAATTGAAATCATTTTTCTTTCTTGATTTGAACAAAAACATCAATGGCTCATTACTTAATTATAAACATGAAACCCACCTTATTTCCTTGCTTAATACTTGTTCAAAATGCATCCCCTCTTGCTCCTCTTGCCT
>JANKOD010000002.1:19824508-19842875 GCA_026284645.1 Erythroxylum acuminatum
TAGGTCAATTTTGTGATTTGGGGATTTTCGAAATTCTTGCTTTAGATAGCTTGGAAAAGTGATGATTTTGGGTTTCCAACGCAAGAATTTTCGTTACCGGATGTCGGACTTTGTGTGCTTCGATTTCGATTTCTTTACCGATTCGCTTCGCTTCGCATTCCGCGATTTACATTCGATTTTGTTGCGCATTTGGTTGTCCGATTTATCCGATGCGTTTTGATTTTTGTTTTCCGTTCTTATCCAGTTGGGATCCGGTCCCAAGATCGAGTCCCAACAGATGGAGTTTTCGTAGCTAAAATTAACGATGAAAAAAATGGTACTATAGGTAAATTCCCCGACGGAATGCTATATTTTATAGGTAAATTTAGCAACAAAAATTATTTATTCGTTGCTAAAATTACCTACATAAATTTTAATTCCGTCAAAAAATTTACAAACAGAATTGCAATATCCTTCAAGAAATTTAGCAAAGGAATTACAATCTCTGTCGGTAAATTTTCCGAATAAATTATATTTTCTGTTAGGACATTTAGCTAGAAAATTTAATTCTGTCGCTACATTTCCAAACAAATATTGTAATTATGTTGGAAAATTTTCTAATGGAAATTGTAATTTCGTTAGGAAATTTTACCTATGGTCATTTTTCCTACTACTCTTTCCATCGACAATTTCCTTCACCAAATTTTTTGCCTATGGAAAATCAATATTTTCCATCACTAAAACCAATTTTTCTTGTAGTGTAGGTAATTAGGTTGAGGACTGTTAGAAGTTAACTAAATTAAATCAAAACAAATTTCTTGTATTATTCTGTTTAACTAATCTTTGTAACGAGTAAAGGTTGCTACTAGATTAAATCTTCATGTGCTTGGTTGTTTAGTACTTAGATTTAATTAGACTATGTCTCTTTTTAATTAACTATGATTAAGGGGGATAAGAATTAATTCCAATAATGAATGTTTGAAATATGAATTTATTTATTCTTATATCGATAACTAGCATGCAATTTACAAGGTGGATGTAGACTTAGACCAAGGTTTTTTTAATTATTCATTATATTTTAATTCGTATTACTCGTCATTATATTTTGTTTCATTATAATCAAAAACCCCTTATTTTTTCGTGTTCACAAGCACAAATCCAGGTTAGACACTCTTTATAGGATGTATCCTTACTTTTGCTTCTACATTAGTTTTTCAAAGTAAGATCTTTATTTTTAGACTCAAGAGATATCACACCAAATTTTAGCATCATTTTCTAGAATTTATTTTACCAATTTTATGTTTTATTTTATTTTATTTTTATATTTTATTAATTGTTACTATTCTTTACTTTCTTAATCATGCATACCTATTCCTAGGTTTATCAATTAAGTTGATTTGCAATATACTCTAGAGATAGGAGAAACTTTATGAAAACTAAAGAAGGAGGCTAAAAAAAGATCATAAAAGGCTAATTCAACTTATGAATTCTTATTTGATAGAGATTGAGAATCTGAAAAAAGAAGAGGCTATGTCTGAATATAGGATTTTGAAGGAGCTCGTTAATCTCGATTTGAACCAATAACCCATATATATCACCTTCCATATCTTAAACAATGAATATCACTTTTGAATAAAAACTTAGACTGATATATCTTTTGCCATCTTGTTATAGTCTTGTAAGTAAAGATTCAGATAAGCATTTGATAAAGTTTCATATGGTATGTACAAATACGAAGTGCACTAGGTAACAGAGGAACAAATCAAACTTTGAGCTTTTCCATTCTCATTGAGAGATGTAATGAAAGATTGACTTTATTACTTACTTTACAAAAGTATTGCCAAATGGAATAGGATGATAAGGTTATTCTTGGAGATGTACTTTTTAGCTCTAAGAGTAGCCACCATTTATAAGGAAACTTTGTTATAAGGTGATATAATGAATAGCCTTTTATATAAATACTAGGAACACTTTAAAAATTTATGTACCAATTACCCTATCATAAAATTAGTGAACTTATGCTTATATGATAATTATATGAGATAATTATACTTATCAATCCAATTATGATTGATCTTACAATTGGATAAGCATTGGTGGAAAAGAGTCTAAAGGATGGTAGGAACTTGATTACCAATATGGCAGTAAATTCTTAATAATTTAGGGCTAGGCTTAACCTAATACCTAAGTATGTTAATAAGGTAAATGATTCTACCCTTGAGCAATAGATTTTAAATCTATCCTCTATTGTCCATAAAATGGTTTACATGTAATATGCAAATAATAAAAGCTTCTGAAATTTGTTCGAAGATGTGGTATCTAACAAATAAGTGTCCAATGATTTTAAAAGATTCTATTAAACAAGATACTAGAATAAGTGGATTTATGGGAAAACTTCAAAGAAATTATGATGCATATTCAAAAAATTATAATCTAGGATTGATCCTTATTTTAGCTGTCTAAATCTACAAGCAAATTAACTGATGACTCAAAATTGGCCACACTATCAACAGCACAATCAGACATACCCTCCTAAACAACAAACAAAATAACCTTTTGATTTTCGTATGCCTTTGAAAGCTTTTTTTTAGATATCTTACAAATAAGACTATGCAATTCCAATAGGAGACGAGAGTTAATATGCAAGTTTTGGAACATTAAGCACATTTGATGGAAGATGTAATTAGTCAATTAAAGATGCTAAGTTTAGGAAAGTTACCATCTTAAAAGATCTTAAATCTAAAAGAAAATGCTAGTGAAATCATTTTAAGAAATGGTAAAAAGACAAAGACACAAACAAAAGTGCTCTCACGAACCATCAAAATAAGACAGAGACAACATTCTTAATACAAAAATGATCGTTTACACTACAATAATAAATCCTAGTGAAATTCCCTTCCTCTTTATGATTATACACTAGTACCTCCTTTTTCTTATAATTTAGCATAATCTTGAAAATTTGAGTGGTATTAAGATCTACAGAAGACTTTTTTTTAATTCAAGGTAAATATACCCCTATTTAATGCTATTAAACAAGTACTCGTTGTGTTAAATTTTTTAAGAGAACTATGTAAGACTAAGAGAAATAGCAACTAAAAGAATCTGAAAAAAGTGAGGGGTGGTAAGAATGTTGCAATTATCTTTCAAAAAACCTCACTTACATATTGCAAAGATCTAAGTACAGTTATAGCCTTGCATAATAAGCAACAATAAAATTAAAAAGGCCATGTTAAACTTAGGAGAACTGAATAATTTCATACCATATTCCATACATGCTTTTTTGAAAATTAGGTCATTAAATGGGACTAGGGTTATAATTCTAATAGCTAATAAATCTAATGTCTATCTTATGGCTATAGTAAAAAATGTACTTGTGGAAGAAAATGATTTGGTTTCTTTTTCCTAATTTCTATATGTTCGGTATAGAGAATGATGATTAAAAAAACTCTTATTTCATTAGCAAAACTATTCTTAAAAACATTAAAGACTAAGATACATGTTCATAATGGCATACTTAACAGGTAATTTAATGGGAAAATTGTGAATTTTAACATTTATGACTATAAATTATCCTGAAGATGAAATTTCTATTTATGCAATTGATATGATTTACTCTTTACCATAAAATTGTATCAAGCTTGAAGGAGAAGAGAAATTGGAGGTTGCCATCATTAGGTATCCTGGGGAAAAAAGGGATAAATTAACATTAAGTAATGATTTAAAGGAAAATGTTATAGTGTTGAATGATCTTTCAAATTACCACCAACAAGTAATGTTTCTGATATTTCATTACCAATTTCTTATGAGAAACTAGTGCCCTGTACAGGCACCTATTCTAGATCTGAAGTCTCTCCCTAGTTACATCAAATATATGTTCTGTAAGGGATAAGGATACACTACTAGTGATTATCTCTAATAATTTAAGTGTGCCATAAAAGGAAAAGCTTATAAAAGTCATAAAGAAAAACAAGATGACTATTGGTTGGATAATTGTTGACATTAAATAAATCAACCCATCTATATGTATGCATCATGTCCTACTAGAAGAAGGAAGTAAATCTAATTGTCCGTTATAAAAGAGTTCGAACCCACCAATGATGGATGTAGTAAAAAAGGAAATACTCAAAATTCTTAGATTTAGAGTGATTTATCCTACTTTGAATAGTAATTAGGTTAGTCCAGTTTAAATTGTTCCTAATAAAATATGGATAACAATTTTCAAGAACCAAAGTGATGAGTTAGTGCCTACCTACATTTAGAATGGATAGCGAATGTACATGGACAATAGAAAATTAAAATCGATGACTCAAAAAAACTACTTCACCTTATCTTTTATTGATCAAATGCTTGAAAGGTTAGTTGATTGTTCTTATTATTATTTCCTTTATGGTTATTCAAGATATTATCATGTGGTAATTACATCATAGAACTAAGAAAAGACAACCTTTATTTTTCCATTCAGAACTTTTGCATACCATTATATACTATTTGATCTTTGCAACATTTCAATAACTTTTCAAAGATATATATGTCAGCATAATTTTAGATTTATTTGATCATGTCATAGAAGTATTTATGGATGATTTTACTAGTTAAGGAGACCTAGTTGAGGATTAATTAAATAATCTTACACTTATTTTTTTAAAAACATAGTAACACACTTTGTGTTGAATTTTGAAAAATGACACTTTATGGTTGAATAAGGTATACCTTTTGTTTATATTGTTTTATCTAGGGGAATTGAAATGGACAAAGTTAAAGTTGATGTCATCCAATCTTTACCTTATCCCACAAGTGTGTAGGAGATATGTTCTTTTCTTGAAAATGCAAGGTTTTTCAAATATTCATCCAAGAATTCTCCAAATTAGCATTGTTGTTAGTTGTTACGAAGGAATGTGATATTTCATTTTTAAGAGGCATGTAAAGAGACATTTGAAAAGCTAAAAGTCTTGTTAACTCTACCCTAATTATCCAACCTCCTAAGTAGAGCATTAGTTTTAAGATAATGTGTAATACAAGCAATAGTACAATATGTGTTGTGCTAAGTCAAAGGATTGGAAAGACACCTCACATCATTTATTATGCTTTTAAGATCTTGAATGATGCCCCCAACAATTGTTCTACCATTAAAATTTTAGTTGTTTTATTTTCTTAAAAAAGTTTCGTTCTTAGTTTTTGGTACTATAATAATCATTTATTCTATCATACTATCCTTTGTTATTTAACGACAAAGAAATATGCAAAACCAAGGTTGAAAATGTGGATACTTCTCCTAAGAGAATTTGATATAGCATTCAAAAACAAGAGTGGAGTAGAAAATTAAATCACTAACCCTTTAATCCAATTAAATGATATATAGAAGGAAATACAACTTTAGGAAACATTTTCCAAGTCCAACAAGATAAAAGTGATGCCAAGTACTATATATAGGATTATCTTTACTTATGCGAACACTATGTAGATCAAGTGATCAGAAGATGCATTCATGAAGTGAAATCACCTCTATTCTCACTTTTTCCAATCTTGTAGTTTTAGAGGTGAATATGGAGCTAAGAAGACAACTAAGATAGTATGGGAATGTGATTGCCATAGCCTAATTTATTTTGAGACTCATATTCCTTTTGTAAACTATATGATAACCATCAAAGAATATGTAATATTTTTTTAAGGAATGAAATTCCACAAAACCCCATATAATTTTACAAAGTTTTTTATATTTTGGGCATTGATTTCACGATACATTCCTTGTAACTTTTGTTCATGTTTATATTTTACTAGCGTTAAATTATGTCTTAAAAAATGGGAGGAAGCTAAAGCCATAAAGACTGATGATGTGACTCATAAGATTTCCACTACCTTTTATCCATAAACTAGTAGACATGCAAAGGTATCCATTTGCGAGATCGAATCCATCATTAAGAAGATAGTGAACCCAAGTTGAAATAACTAGCATTTGCATTTAGATGATGCTTTATAGGCATATGGAAATTCCTATAAGACACCTATATGTATGTCAACTTATTGGTTGCTATTTAGAAAACCATACCACCTCCCAGTTGAATTAGACTACAAAGCCTATTGAGTAATTAAGGGTTTTAACATAAATATAGGTGAAAGCAAAGAGCATAGGAAGTCCCCAATGATGCCAATGGAGTGCATGAAGTTACAAGGAAAAGACCAAGGCATTTCATAACGAGATGATATATATGGAAGGCTTTGAAATTAGTAAAAAGGTCCTTTTATACGAATCGTAAATTCATCTATTTTTGGATAAGACGAATCGTAAATTCATCTATTTTTGGATAAGATGCATTCCCATTGAGTTGTCCTTTTTAATCATTAATATTTTTGTTTATGGTTCAATGAAATTCAAATTTTAGCCACATCAGATGTGCTTAAAGTAAAGGAATATAAACTCAAACATTTTTATGAAGACTTTCAAGTGAAAAATATTATGAATAATAGACCTTGATAATCCAATTTACACCAATTGAAGAACGAGGCAATAAGTAGAGCCAATGACAGTAAGTAAAGATGCTACTTAGAAGGCAACCTAAGAAACCATATTTTCTTTTATATGTCCTTATCTTGTCTTTATTTATGTTACAATTTATTATTTCTTCTGTTTATTAGTTGCTTTCCTTTACATTTTGGGTTTTTACATTAAAGAAAATTTAGGGTTTAGCTTTGGGGTTGGAATTGCTTTAGTATGTTTTTAGATAGAGAATTTTTTAGTTTATTCTAAATGGATTAAATTTTATACATATTATGAGGAGGAACCAACTAAGTATGAAAATGACATGTATTAAATGGTTGACATAAAGAGATATATGAAATTTAATTAAAATTAAAAAGGGAAGTGTAGAAATGTATAGGTAAAATACCTAATCTATAAGCTTTTAAGCCATATGAGATTGAGACATCTATATTAATATAATTTTTTATGTAAGATGTTCTTCTTTGTAGATGTTCCTCTAGAATATACTTTGAAATATTTTGAGATTACTTTGATATATGGATGTATGAAAAGGATAAATGTTATCTTCGATTCAACCCTTTTAGCCCAACAACCAATCCAACCAAATATCTTTTATTAACCCCTTTGAGTCTTAAAACTCATTTTATTTGAATATAATTATTCATATGAGTCCAATATTAACTTTCATTATCTTTACCTAACCTTAGGAGTTTTTAAGGCATTTAAATCAAATAAATAAAATAGTTTTGTAAAAGAGAAACCAAAAGCAAAGTGTGGGGTTGTGCTTAGTGAATAAGTGTTATTTTTATAAATATAAATTGGTGATTGCATTAGAACATTAGACTTGTATACTTATATTTGAATATTTCACACACACACACAGAGAGAGAGAGATTAGTGTGATATAATAACAATAATCCAGATTCCTGATCAGTTAATTAAGTGTGTGAAGAGACTAATGAGTATTTGAAGGTATAATTTAGATTATATGTTCCCAATTACTATATCTACCCAATATATGTTTTGAATACTTTACCAATTTCTTTGATTTTAAACCTTCTAAAAAATTCCTTACATTTGATCCAAACCACCATTTCAACTAAAAAATAAAGATGTTTTATCATATGCATATATAATCTAAGTTGTGGAGATTTAATAAATTAGCAAGCCTATAGTAATGCATTTACATAAGGAGAATATGAGGAAATACTTGAATGAATAAAGTGAAATTGATGAGAAAAATTAACCAAAATTTTATGCTCACTTTTGAATGAAACTACTATGTTGATTTTGTTCAAATTTTCTTGTGAACTTTAACTATATTATGTTTGTTTGACTCTGAATGGGATTTATATATTATGGTGTTTACACTGTTAAGATTATGAGGAATAAATTAAAGGAGGCTTTTTTATTGGTGTTTACGATAAAGAATATGTTTTCCAAAGGATGAGAAAAAGCTAAGTGTTAGAAATTTTAAAAGAATATAAAATGACATGTTTTTCCCTTAATATTTAATACTTTACACATATTTTATGCCTAAATGTACTCATCGTTCTTATATTTTTATTTAGGATTCAAATGAAGGTGTTAAGAGAAAAATGAAGATATTTGCACAATTATGATCATTTTAACAGTGCTACTCGAAGTTGGATTAATTGTCTCTTTGAATATCCACTTGAAATGATTCAACATAAACATAGAAAGCTTAGGAAGAGCCTTAGAACTTTATATTTCAAATTTTGAGAGATATCAATTATACACAGCCTAAAACATGCTTTTTTCTAAAGCATATTCTATACTGAGATTGTAAAGATAAAGACACACCTTGAGACATGGGCTAAAAGGCAACCATATGGGGGAGAAATTTTTTGAAGAATACATAGCCTAAGACATGGTCGTATCTCATCTTATGTACCAATGGAGAAAATTTTATGGGAAGATCCATGATTTTCTTAGCCTATATCCATCTTCATAAAAGTTTAAAATAAGATATATGGTCT
This sequence comes from Erythroxylum acuminatum, assembly GCA_026284645.1. NCBI lineage: Eukaryota > Viridiplantae > Streptophyta > Magnoliopsida > Malpighiales > Erythroxylaceae > Erythroxylum > Erythroxylum acuminatum. Next base: position 19,832,966 of record JANKOD010000002.1, read on the forward strand.
CACATAGCCTATGTTCCTCTCTAGATAAAAGTAATAAGATACATGGCTTAGGAAATGGTCATGTCCTCTACTGTGTTTATTTCCAAAAAATGGCATGTCCACTAGCCTAAAAACCACAGTTTTGAGGGAGATTTTGGTTATTAAGTTTTTCTAGAGTTTAGAGAGAAACCATATTTATTTTCTCTCTCTTTCTAATTTTTATCCCATTTATGCCCGTATGTGGCTAAAGTTGTACATTTGGTTAAAAGAAACTGAAATCTTGAGATGTATTACACCCTGATATTTGATTTGTTTTCATCGTTCAATTTATATTTTAAATATCAATTGTTTTTTGTTTTCATCTTTTATGATTGTATCATTTAACTAATAAGAAGGCCTACTAATTTATATTTATTATAATTTATTGCTAGACTAGATATTAAATCCATAATTATTTAATCCCTCTAATCTATATAGAACTTAGGTTTAATTAAATATTTTCAAGATTCTTAGATGCCAAGAAGAACAACTAAGTAAATTAAATGCAAACACTTGGCTTGTATTGTTCTATTTCATCAATCTTCCTAGTTCGTAAAGTTATTAGTAGATTAAATCTTTATATGCTTGACTTAAGTTGTTCAATAGTTAGGGTTAATTGGATTATGTCTCTTTCTAATTAACAATCGTGAATATTCAAAATATGAATTGATTTCTTCTTGTAACGATGATTAGTATGCAATTCCCAAGTTGGATATGGACTTAGACCAAGGTTTGTTTTTTATTGAACTCCTCATATTTTCATATATAATGCTCCTTAGTTATATTTTGATTCATCACAATCAAAACCTACTTATTTGTTCTTTCTCTCAAAAAAAATTCATATCAGACCCTCTCCTTAGGAATGACCCTTCTTTCGTTACTATATAAGTTTTTTAAAGTAAGATTTTCTTTTTTAGTATAAGCAATGACACACTATTTGACCAATTTGTGTGCTTGCATTCCCAAAATTTTATAGCAATCGTTTTAACTATTCAATTGAATATTTGTTACAAAGATTACAAAGTTCTTACATATAGATTGGGTATTATATAAATATAGTTATATGTAAACTCTACCTGGTATATTTATACACAATTTTCCCCTTTAACAAACCAATTATAGCTTAACATGACTATAATAAGTCCTAAAATCTTTCAAGATATTTAAATCTACCAAAAACATGATTCAAGATAAGGAAGCTCATTATGAAAACGGTGTCTGTCCAAACATGAACATGAGCTTGAACACACTCGTGTTCTAGGTTATGTAACTCACTACTTCTCTATGCACATACATATGGGCTCTTACATACTTGTGCCTCAAGTTATATCCTTCTTCAAAAAATCCTCTGGTATAATAATATGCCTATATTGTAGCTTGTGTATTCATATCTACACTCAGAACCTAGCTCACAAACATTGATCAAGTTGTCTTCTCCTAAAACATTTTAAGAAATACTCATGTTCCTCCAAAAACACTGCATGAATGTATATCCATTTATATGAGCTATAAACAACAATCTCTACCTTAGATAATATGAGTTGTTCATCCAACACATTCTAGAAGCACTTATAAGAATGCATATCCATGTATATGATTTATACATAACAATCTTCATTTTGGTAAATATATCATGTTTAACTATCACACTCAAAGAAATGCTTTTAAAATAGTACGTTCATATACATAAGCCATACATAATAATCTCCACTTTACGAATATACATAGGTTGGATTGTATCCATATCTAGCACCTTGAGACATAATTTAAAACAAAATAACTCGAGATGTTAATCAAGTCCAAGAAATGTTTAAACTTTTCTATGGTAACTAACTTTTTTAATATATCAATTGCATTATACGAAGTGCAAACCTTTGCTAACAAGATCCAATAAGATGTAATCAATTTCCTAATATTATAAAAAAAACATCACATATTTCACTGTAAAAACCATCCATCTATCCTTCTCTTGACTATTTATAGTCCTTTAAAAGGTAGTTGGATGCCGATTGGTGATGATAAAGACATACGAGATCGAGCTTTTCAAACCATATCTACTTAGAGGCCTAATGATACATCTCACTATATTTATGGCTATTATATATTGATGCTCTATTTATAACATTGTTTTATTTTCTAAACCAAAATTTTAGCCACTTTAACCTATAATCTTGGATTCTTTTAGCATCACTATTACCACCTTTAAACTAGTCCTACTCCCTATTGCTCCTATCACATCTTCTCCATATGTTTGTCTCAATATATGTTGCTCTCAAATATTACATCCTTGAAGTTTACCCTAAACTTTTTACCAAGTATTTGAAACTTACAAGAGTTTATCTTATATTTTTTCACTTTTAATAAACTCACCTTATAAAGATTTGATATATGCTTATTTGACCATAATTATACACCTATTCACGTTTTTTACTTATTATTTAATAGTTTTATAGTATTTTGGCACTTAATTCACTCCAAGTGCATTTATAGGTGATTATTGCCCTCACGGACAAAAAGGAGAATAATTCGGATGAAATCATGACATAAAACAAAGATTTAAAGCAATTTAGACTTACACTGCAATATGCTATTTGGCTTATGGTCCTATGTAATGTGTTGTACATGCATTTTATAAAGCATGCTCTATTCATGGTATACTAAAGTAATTTAAGGTTTAACTGTATTATTGAGGTTATAATAGAGATCACGGATAGACTGAAGATGGTTCTGGATTTGACTAGAAATTTTTTGAAAAATCCAAAAGGCTACAGAATGAGCTCGAATGAGCATTAAAAGCCTTAAAATGTGCTTTGGAGATTTCAGTGACCCTTTTGAATGGAATTCAGACGATTTCGGTGACATTTAGTAATTTCTGGATTCAATTCAAAATTCTTCTGAGCAACCAAAAAGTTACCGTATAAGGTTAGAAATTAGGATTGGAGACCATAGGAACTAAAACGGGTCAAAACAGAGATTGTTTGAATAGAATTTGAGTAATCTAAAATTATTGGACTAAAATGCCCTTTTGAAAAATAATGGGTATTGATAATTCCATTCCAAATTTTTAAAAGCATCCAATCAATAAGTATTGACCCTAATTAGAGTGTTTTATGGTCAATTTGATGATAAGACAGTTGTGAAATATTTGCAAGATTTAATTCGGTTAGTTGGTGAATTAAATGCATTAAAGGGTAATTTGATCTTTCTGTACTCATTAAGGCAATTGGTCTTTTTACATGATATTAGTTGATTGATGAGCCATTAGAAATGACTAATGAAAAAAATGACATATGTGTGATGAGTCATTAGTGATGATAAATAAGAAGGTGACATGTATAATCCATTAAATGAGTATAAAAGCAACATTTTGCTTCATTCATTTAACATAACCGTGAGAGTGACTGGAGATTGCACGTGAGAGCGGAAAAGGAAGAACAAAAGAAGAGAGAGAAAGGTAGAAAGGAAGGAAGAGAGAGAAAGGAAAGGGAAAGTGAAAGGAGAAGAGAGGTTCCACTGTAGCCATAGAGAAGTGATTCAAAGCATTTTTCATGCTCTTCTACCTCCAATCAAGCATCCAATAAGGTTCCATAGCCATCCAAGTGAAGAGGAAGAAAAAATGAGTAGGTACATTTACTAGTTTTGGTGAAATTTTGGGTTTGTTGTGTTATAGTTTAGATTTGGTTTTGATGGTGTGATTTACACCCTTTTGATGTAATATCAAGGTTTTATTACATTAGAAGCAATTGGGAGAAGAAAATTAAGAAAACCCAAAGTGTGAAGCCTTGGTCAATCTTGGTCAAAGGTGAGGTCTATTGTTTAAAAGGTTTTATTTTGTCATTTGATGATTTAAGATTAATGAATGGCATTGGGAAGTTGGTTTTATGATGAAAGAATGAAAGAAAAACCATGGAAATAAATGAATGAGTTTTTGTCCATGCCTAGGGTTGTTAATATGATACAATCCAAACTCCTATTTTGATGTTTAATGATGTTTATAGCATGATTTTGATGCTAATGAAGTGAAGAAATGAAAAAAAAATAATTTGGATTTTTTTTGGTTGAAATTTAGCCTAAAGTGCTTGATTTTGTAAAAAGTTTGTTATTGAAATTTTATGGCTTAAATGTATGTATTAAAATGTTATGGAAGTGAATTTGGATTGGTTTTAAGTGTTAGAAATCAAATGGAATTGAATTGGAAAAGTTTAATGTTAAATATGTTAAGTTTAGCCTTAAAGGCATTTTTATAAAAGCATGGTTATGATGTAATGATCATGTGAATGTGATTAAGGATGGTCATTAAGTATATTTTTGATATTGGAATTATAAAATGAAGTGTTGTGTTATTATTTGGAGAAAATTTTAGTATATGGAGTGTATATGGAAAGTAATGAAATTGACATGGTTTATGGTGTATTTGATTGGAAAATGTATTAAGGAGTTAGAATGTATTCGTATTAGGTTTTCGGATCAGAAAATGAAACCAACTGAAGGATTTTGAAGTGGTGAAAACAAAACTAGTAAGTTGTGAGTGTACCTTAGCAAGACCTTAATTCATTAGTTTTCCATTCATCACTCTACTCCTACTTATTTGAACAATCCCTCCTGATATGTCTAGTTTTCTCTCATTTTTAATATCCGATTGCCATTTTACCCTTCGATTTAGATATTCTTTTAGATGGGCCATCCTTACTCTGGGTACCCTCGTGATGTTTCCTCTTATATATAACCCTTCAATTTAAAAGCTTTTACTATTGTTTAGTTTCCATTTAGCCAATGACACAGTGGTTATGCCTTTCACATAAATTGTGTCCTATGTGATCACTGGATGTTTATAAGGAGGAGGTAAATAAAACATAATCATTTCTTTGTCTTCATTTGCATAGTCACCTTGAGCCTTAGTAGACCACTAATTATTTGGTTGAATGCATTAATATGTTGTTTTAGATGTGTTCCTTCTTGAATTTTCAGCCTATATAATCTTTAGTTAAGATATAACTTGTTTGTAAAACTTCAACATGTATTGACTCTCCAATTTCTTCCATATCTCCCCAAGGATGCAATATTTCATAACTTGATACATGACCTTGTCTAGACATAGTTGTATGGTTTTAACTACTCTTATAACTCTTATCCATTGAGAGCATCCACATGTTTTGGCTTATTCTTACGTAACCCTTTTAGCACGCATTGTTGCACCAAGAAGTCCTTCGCTCTTCATTGTCACATTCTAAAATTCTCAGTTCCATTGATATTATCCTCTTCAAACTTTGCAACTGAAGTTATTATCTACTCAAGTATGCTTTAATAACATTTGTTAAGAAACATAACTAGTAAGAACAAAGGACAGAGAAACAAAGCAACAGGAATATAATAAGTTTTTTAGCAAGATTTGATCAATTAGGTGTGCTTATGCCCTTGAGAACCAAGAGTGGTTGATTTCATTATATTAATCAATAATGCACTTAGGAAGGATTATAGATTTCTTATCTATGGACTAGCTAGGTTTACATAAGCATTGTTTTTTGTATACTCTAACCGGTACAATTTGATACAACTTTCCCTTTACAAAATCCAACTTAACTTAAATATGAATTTAATAAGTTTTAGATTTCTTCTGGAATTTGAAATTTACCAAAAACATATTTACAAATAAGGCAGCTTGTTATATTTTTGTTTATTTAAGTTTAGTAAAAGAAACCTTTTTGTTTTTATTTCTACGTTTCAAAGAAAAATACGCTCCACGTGGTCTTGTTTAACCAAAAACTTTTAAGAAACACTCTTGCTTTACCAAAAACGCCCAAAGATTTAACACTCGGTATAAGAGTCACGCACGATTATTTCCATCTTGATGAATATACTATGTTCATCCAACTAACTGTAAAATAAAAATGCTTTCAAAATTATACATCTATGTATATGAATCTTATACAATAGTCTATATTTTGAAGAATATGTCGTGTTCAACTAATAAACTTTAAGAAATGATTCTTTCAAATTATAATTAACTTAAATTCATTTATTTATACATATCAATAAATAAGATATACCATTTAATAATAGTAATAAAATCATCTTTATATTCTTTATAATATTTTAAAAATCAGATCATAACTTAACTAATAAGATAGGAGGTTTAAGGTTTAAAAGACTTAACCGGTATTAAACATTATAAAATTGACTAGAATAAAATTAAAGAATTTTAAATATAGTTGAAAGACTCTTTTATCGATAAAAAATGAAAAGTTTAATTAAGTTAATAAGAAATTATTAAATAAAAATTAATTAATTAATTTTAACATAAAATATTAACTAATTATTAAAATAAATTAAATTAAAAATTAGAAATTCGAATTGATGGGATCTTTTGATCATTAATTTTTTCCTTAGAAAAATGGAATTATCAGAAGTGGGTCCCGACGTCAATCTCGAAGCCCTTTTTTTCCTCTCAATAGACCCCACCTTGTCTCGCTGAATAGGACAAACAATTTTTTTAAGGGTACACTTGTCATGCATTACTCGATGAGATATGCGATAGATATTAATTTGCGGACCCCACCTTTACTGACTCTTCATCCTTATCCAGTTTTGTTCTACGACCATCTAACATCTTTCTATTTCCACCCATAACATAACTATTTAACCTGTGAGACAAAAATTATTCCGGCCTGGAAATAGACAAAGAATGATCTTCCACACCAATCGTGGGTATCTACATTCTAGGGACAATCTTCTATATATGCAGACCAGCTAATCACTTAAGTCACTTAAAGGAGTCTCGGTAAGGCAGAAACAGAGAGTCAAAACCAATCATGGTTCTGTTGGACAAACTGTGGGACGACGTCACTGCCGGACCTTTGCCGGATCGCGGACTTGGCAAGCTCAGAAAGATCACCACCACTCCTTTGAACGTCAAAGGTTATTATTCTTCAAGACGTTTCAATTACAGAAGGCTTTTACCACTGTATTACGTATCTGTCATGAAATTCAAAATTACTTCGAAATTAACTATTTTGATTCTTGTTTTATAGACGGAGAAGGAGAGACGAGCAAGTTTCAGAGGTCCGTGTCGATGCCGACAACTCCGGCGACACCCGGGACACCAGTGACTCCGACGACCCCATCATCGGCTCGGAAGGACAACGTGTGGAGGAGCGTGTTCCACCCAGGAAGCAACCTGGCGACCAAGGGTATCGGCGCGGCCGTCTTCGACAAGCCATCACAGCCCAACTCTCCCACTGTCTATGACTGGTAACTAAATACTTAAAGAATTAAAGATCACTCCCAAAACGCATATACGAGTGTCTATATCTGTATGTGATTAGAGGGTTAAAGAATCGTACGAGAAAAATTAATCTTTCGGGTCTTATACTGGCGCGTGGGAATAGGTCTTTTTGATGCATGCGAGTATACACATCGATGTAGATGGTACTGTAATTTGTATTTATTTGTGCTCAAGTGATTTCTAGCTGTTAGGTCTGATTGCTTTTTCATGTCGGACGGCGTTGCGAATATCTTATCAATGAATACGTGTTCTACTATGCTGTATAACCTTATCCGTATCTGTGGTTTTCTGAATTCAATGTAAGCAAGTTTCTCTGATCACCTGCAGGCTCTACAGCGGAGAAACTAGGAGCAAGCATCGCTAAGGTGGCTGGCATGGCCGTGGCAGTGTTTGATGTTGACAGTGTAAATAGTGTCGTTTTGACGTTACTACAAATCTCGCGATTTTACTAGTACGTTTTAAGCTTTTAATGTGAGTAAGGTTTGTGGAAATTCCCCACCCTTGAACAATCGTTGTGGCTTGTCGTGATAATCCGATATAAATAAAGTAACGTGTTGCATCTGAAGTTAATCTTAATTGGTTTATAATTACCAATTGTGTGGATAAGCACGGCGTTTTTCTAATACGTAATATTAAACTTTCAGCATATGTCCTTTGGACTTTTGGACGCTTCGAATTGCTAATAGAGCCGCTCATTCCTTAGCAAGGGTAGCTCTGTTACATGCAGATCGTTTTTCTTGGTCATCGACGCCAAGTTTTCTTTCTTCTATTTTTTTTTTTGATGTTGCTTCGGTTTGTTGTAATTTGGAGGAGGTCTAAGCCTGGGGTGAATGGGGTAAAGCTTATTGGCTTCGGTTTAATTAACCTCTTCTTTTTAGCTCGTTGTTGCTTTATCACGGTTTTAATGTCAAAAACAAAATTAAACTTGCTTGGCTTATTACTTTCTGACACTCATCTTGGTGTCATAATTATTTATTGCAAGAAGATAATTTATTCTTAATCTGTCGTAGACAAGAAGATATATAGTTTATTCTTAATCTGACGTAGACAGACGTAATCGAAAAAGCACACGATATGTATGGAGAAGTAAACAATGCGAAGTTCCAAATCCTAAAGCAACTCAAATTGAAATCAGAGGGAATTTTCAGAACAATTGAATAACAAGTTACTTTTGGAAGTACTTAGGCGAGTGGATAACAGGAGGAGGTGAAGAAGAATAACTGGGAGAGGGGACACAAATGAGGTTTGTATAATTCTATTGATGCTAAATTCTAATCAAGAGATATGTTGGAAATGTAATTGTAAACAGCCAAGAAAAGATGAGTTCTTCCAATTTTAATCAAGAGATATAATAGAAATGTAATTGTAAACAGCCAAGAAAAGATAAAAGAGTTCTTCCAACTAGGATCGATTTTAACACTAAACAATTATAGTTAGGTAAGAACTACTAACTCCTTTATGATAGGGTTTGGTAGTTAGGTAAGAACTACTAACTCCTTTATAGTAGGGTTTGGGTTTTTTTTTAATTCTAATTTTAATTAAATTTTAATCATAATTATAATTAATTCTAATCCAAATTTTAATTGGGTCTAAATAAAATCTAATATTCTTATTTATTAAATATCTTATATTTAATTATGAAAGTTCTCAAACGTTATACTCTAGTCTATTCTTGATTAAAGCACCTCTTGTATATGACTTATTAGATTCATATGTTAACAATGAATATAAATTATAACAATAAATTATATGTAAGATTAGATAAATTAATTTTTTTATTCATTTTAAATTATGTAACTCAACAATTTATATCTATAAATTAAGATTAGAGTCTAGCAATACATCATGATCACTTAAATATTTCGAAATGTTAGTATTTTGGCTAACCTTTATGTGTATAAGTTTTGTAATGTTTCAATTAGACATAGAGTATAAAATTAATGTTTATTATGTTAAAGTATAATCATATTACTTCTCTGTTGTTAATGATATTTGTCAATTATTTTACAAAATAACATTCTGGTCAAGGATTTTTTGAATCAATATTAGTTAAGAATAATGGAGCATTCTCCCTAATCACTTTAGAGTGTTAAATCCTTTATTAATCACTCAATTACCTCCACATAATTTATGATATATCCAATGATTATTAATTGTGCTATCACCGATCAAAATAGGTCATAAATAGTATTAAAACATAATAATCTCTATATAAGATACTATGGAGATCTCAAGTCAAATAATTACTTATTCAATCATCACAATGAGAATTTTAGTAGATAAACAAGTAATATTTCAAATGAAATTTCATATGTGTCAGTTTAGTAAACTTGTTCTTTAGCAAGCACCCATATATTTGTTTAAGTATATTCATACTTTAATCTATGAGATTGGCTACTTCCTTAATAAGAAAGAAACATAAAATGTGCTAGTCTTTTTATACTCTACTAATGTTCAATCGTATGAGCTTTATCATATATATATATAAATATGTACAATATAAAGAATGCCTGTAAATAATTATGTCATTAAATTGCAACCATTTAAGTACCCTGTAACACATCACTATATGATGATCATGGTACTACTAGGTTAGTGGTTTAACGAGAG
>JANKOD010000002.1:19855140-19869526 GCA_026284645.1 Erythroxylum acuminatum
TAATCAATGAATTACATCTTTCCAATATATTATACTGCAGGGGCATTTTTGTCATTAACACTATTTTTTGTTCTGTCCACTATAACCAAACACATTCTTGTCCTCAAGACGGAGACAATTTTCTTTGTTCTATCCACTGCAACCAAACACCCCACTGTCTTCAATTCTTGTTCTGTTCAATCTCCAGATTTTCGTCTCGTCCCGTCTGTGCATGTTAAAGACGCTAACCAAACGCAACGTTAAATAGGCTGATGAGTAATCATTGTAGAATTGCTTCTTTTTGGCATATTATGTTTGTTCTTTTTGGTAATTAGATGAATTATGAAAGGGAAACGTTTTGGTTGGATGGACGATTTTATTCTTATATTTTTCTCTCTAAATTCGGATTTGGTAATATGTCTTATTAAGAGTGAAGTGGCAATCTCGATGTGCATCCCATACCAGAACAACATGGGGCCTCAAGTACTGGTTATTTAGGTACTGTTTGAAAGAACTCAAATTGAATTGATTTGGACTTCTATTACAATATAATAACAATCATCGAGAGGAGCATGCCGAGGTTATATTAATAACTGACATTGCACAATGTTTAGTAAAGATTTAACAGAATCTGTGCTAATATTTTGAAAGGAAAAACCACCTAATATTCCTGCTTATACAAGGCTTGTTCTTCATGCTTTAAATCTACAAAACCAACTACTCTTTCCACCACATATCTCGCGGTTTCGGAATGGAAGCTACGGAAAAGAAAATTCGACTGAGATCCTTGTGAGTAGATTTCTATCAACTCTTTCCTTTGTAAAAGCTAAGCTGTATTTCTTTCTTTAACAGCTAGGTGTAAACATTTCAATCTGGCAGGGGCAGGTCATGTCTCACCATACGGCTTCACCAACTTCTTCTGATATGCCAGAAGCTGATGATAACATTTCCAAGCCAGACAAAAAGGGTGGCAGCAATATTAATGATGGCCTTTGAGACATATCTTCATCTAAAATATGTCTGCCCACAAACTTAAATATTATATAATGACTGGCAAGAAAGAAACTCACCAGATATCCATGGATGAAATTGCATGTTTTTAGTCCCGCCAAAGTGTCATGCTCATCTAAAAGTTGCAATTTATCTTTTGATTCCTCGATTGCATCGGGCATACAAATTGGACTACTTGTGGAGGTTGAAGGATTCGATTTGGCGTTCAACTCTTTCACCAAGTGTATTTCAACTTCGTTGGCTTGCAAAGCAGTTTGGAGAGCAACATACTGAATAAAAACAGGGAATTGAAAACCAATTCTACTGGTGGAAAAACAAACCACATAAAACAATTTATTGTTTATAGAGAACATATTCTACAACTGAAGAAGAATAACCTGGCACAGCTGCTTGACAGACAAAGTTGGCCTGCAGGAAAGATATGGCCTTCGCAAACTGGGTATACTTTTTTCATCAAGAGAAACAAGCATGAGGTGGATATCCAACTGAAATTAAAAGAAACAAGTCAAGATTTTAAAGCATTCATGGGAGAATTCGGAAGACAATGATTTTATTATTCTCTACTCATACAGGTGCGCGGAAGTGTCTGACTCAAATGGACTACTTTTTGACCGATTTTCTAGCCACACTTCAGCATGCACACTGCCATAATGAACAGCAGAAAGCAGCACCGATAAATGTAATTTTACCTCATCATCATTCTCCTCCAAGTTCCGGAGATAATCTGCCAACTTGGACAGGCGGCTATTTCTAGCATTTTTTCCATTGCCAGCATTTGCACCGCCATACCGTGTATGACTCCGAATACCACCCTTGCCCCATGCAAGCCTTTCAGAGGAGCCAACAAGTGCAGCAGATGCTCCCATTGATTCCTTATTGATTTCTAAATCATTGTCATCACCACCTCCATCGGCACTAGCAGCTGCTGATCTCCCCCCAGCCCATCTCCTGGATCTTTTTGGTTTAACCTCAGTACTATGCTCCTCAGCAGATGATGAATCTTTGCCTCCATCCTCATTTGCATCCTCATTGTCATCAGATTCCTGAAGTTCAGGAGTTCGATAATTTCTCCTCCCTCTTGCATGGGTGTCTCGATACCGACCTTGTGTTCTCCTTGCAAATGCAGCTGCTGTGGCTCTAGTTGTCTTTTTTCGACCAAGGGCTTCAGCTTGTCGACGAATAGTCTGGGCAATGGAATCTTGAATCTGTCCAATTCACTAAACAAATTCAGAATACAATAGCAAAGCTGCACCATTTTTTTCCACGGCCTTGTGTTTCCTTGAGAGGGAATGTCAAAAATATCCTCCTCCACTTGGGATCAAATACTGGTGGGGCCTTTTGAAATGGAACAAAAAAGCAACTAAAAAACAAAAAAAAGTGCAGCACTGACATGGTTTGGAACTGATAAAGAGTTGGAACATGTTTGAACATTTGTTATTCCTACAGTTAAATGGATATCTGTCTCAACAAATAAAACAATGTTTTGACAGGTAAAGACAACTAGACCTTTCAATTGTGTTGTTTTCGTTGATGCAACATTATATTCATTCTGAACTCCAAATGTATAACAGAAAAAAGACAACCAAACTGCACTAGTTTACCTGCTTATTGCGAGCCTTTTCCTCTTCATGAAATGCCAACTCCTAACACAGATGTTTCAAAATTAACAACTGAATTCCAAGTTTCTAATAGAGGAATCACATTTCTATTCAAGACGCAACAATTCAGCAGAATGATACCTCTTCCTCATATTTGTCAATATCTGGATACAAAGCAGAAATTAGTGCATCATAGTTTGGGTCATCTCTCAAAGAACGGCGACTGGCACAATGGGTGCGGCATGCAGGACATTCATTATTCCTGCAATGAATTTCAATTTACACAGGTAAGGATTTTAAGATCTGAGTCCATCTTTTAATGAAGGGGCAATAAGATGTCATAAGGAAACATCCAGACTTTAAATCGAATCAATTATGGTTCAAAATTTACCCAAGGCGCATAGATTTGTCAATGCATTCCCTGCAGAAGCGATGTAGACATTCCATCACAGTCCTTGTTTTCCGAATTATTCCTAGACATTAAAAAGGAAATCAAATACTTCGTCCAAAACAGTAGTTTTGACTTTACAGAGAAGGCAATATCACTTTGTATAATGACACTGGAGAAATTTCAAGCTTCCCTATCCACAACAGCTCATTCATATTGTTAATAAGAAACATGCAAAACATAAATTTACTCCTGATTTCATCTATAGCATCTCAATTTTAATTTTAGTGGATGTAATGATTTCAACCAGGAGAACATGAATTTTCTTCATTCATTAATGTATAACTTATAACGATCTTGAAAAAATTATGAATATAACAGAAAAGAAGATTAGAAAAACTGACACAAGCTGAGATATGGTATCAGTGCAAGTACTAAGATATATCAAAAATCTGCTCTGAGTTTTACATATTTTAGCCTATAAAGTTGAATTACGTGCTTTTATCACATATGACTTGGATAACATAATCACAGTCTAAATTTCCAATAGCAACATCAGGTAGCAAATATTTTTGGACTTCAAAGTTTTGCACTTTGCCGTCCTTGTTCATTTAATAATTGTTTAAAACCAGTTACATGCTATATCATTGAAACTGTTGACCAGAAAATAAATTGATGCAGGATGGATAAGGGAGTGTGATAAGCATAGGCATCCAAAATTCAAAAAGGATGTCTTTGCGAGAGTTGAAGGAAATGTTGGTAAACTTGCACGTTAATAGCACCCTATCTGCAAATCAACCTAGTACGAGTGGCAAATTCACTGCAAATCCTTGCTTGGCTAACGACAACTTTAAGATTATGAAAAACTGTAAGGTTCCCAGACAAATTAATCTAGAAAGATTTAGGACCACAAAGGGATATCAGGATCAGTTATACCCAGTTTCCCACCACTAGGAGTAGCAACTGGCCCAGGCACTCTAAGGCCCAAGCCCAAGCCTGAATCCGAAATTTACAAATCTGATTCCCGTTGATTTTGGGTCACTGATTTCCCATAATTGGTTGGGCCTGACAAAGTTTGTTAAGCCCAAGCCTAACCAAACTGGCTTGACCCATTGACATTGGGCTAGGGTCGAGTTTTTTTTTTTTGCCATGCCCACCAACCACTATTAGTTTTAGACCTCAGCAGAATAAGATGATGGAAACAACTAAGACCACATCCTTTTCAGGAGTGGAAATCAGTACTTTTTTTAGGAAAATATTACAAAAATAAAGGAAAATTTTTAGCTTGGGAAACCACTAGCAAAAAACTATCTTTCAAAAGTGTCATCCTAAACAAAAAGCAGGAAGCAACTAAGTGAACTTTCAGCTGAATGCTGGAAATTCATTGAATAACTTCTTAAACCGATACTTGAAAGTCACACAGTTGAATCCTAGTTACAACAACAAGAAGTATGTTCTTGCATGCAAACAACATCAACAGTTAAGATCCCAGAATGACGCAAGTTCCAAGCCTAGGTCCAGCCTTGGAAATTTACTTGTCAGTGACCGAAATGAATATAGAATGTAATTAATCCAAATGGACCAAATTACTTATGAGAATAAGTCTCAGCTTAAAGCAATAGGAACAATAGGAAGGAAAGGAAAGTTTATTAATAAAAATAATCTGAAAACAGTTCTGAAGTTGTAGAACTAGAAAGATAACGATAAGACCCTATTTGTTTGACATAAACCCTGCGCAAGCCAGGTACCAATTCAGGTTGCAGAAAATTACAGTAACTGAAATCATTAGTTCTAATTTTAACTACCCAGAGAGTATAAGAGGCTCCCATACCGAGGCAGATTGGGCATTGCACTTCCCTGCGTATTTCAGACAATTTTACCATGACAAACCTGCAAACAAGCATGAATTTTTTTTTAGTTTACACTATATTATATGGTCAACAATTAACTTAGCTAAATCAAACCTGCAACCTTCATTTTTTAGTTCCAATGTGCAAAACAATTTTTCGAACTCACCACAGTTGTCTTTAAGTACAAAAAGGAACCTAAATGGTGAAAGTAGTTGCTTAGATGCACATGTTGCAAAAATATCACAATGGAACATGTCCTCCAACTTATAGAACAAAATGACCAAGTCCTCAAACATAAGACCATGTTCAAGCATCTTCCGAAAATACTCATATGCTACATTATAGAACAGAGCAATAATTGAGAAATTAAGGCACCGTGTTGTTGCTTCATTGCAAACTCAACTGACAATGTTTTGTATTTATACAATATCAAAATTCAAACAGTAATTCGAGAATCAAGAAAAGGTGAAAAACAATTATGGTTGTTTCTTGGTACATTCTTATCTGAAATACTAAACAACACGAAGCACTGAATGCTCAGACACAAGAAACCATCAGTAGTTACAGTAAAAGCTCAAGTGAAAAATGGTAGCAAGCACTAGAACAGTTACTTTGCTGAACAGTAAACCCATATATTAGATATAAAACGAGATATTACATCAATAAATTGAAAGTTTAATCAAAGGATTTTCTAGAGGGAAAATGACTGCCACATCAACCACAATGTCAAAACCTTAGATGAACAATGTCCTAAAAGATCAGGGCATCGCACATGGAAGTAGGTATTTAGTGAAACTATGATTTAATTGTATTTTTGTCCACAGATCTAACTAAAGAACTCATAGGAACAAATCCATACAACTCATCAAGCAGAATTGCATATTGTGTAAGAAAACATAAGAATTACATGAAGTGCAAAAGGAAAAGGTATACGTGGTTGTTTTCCAAAGGGGAATCAATAACGTTTAAAACCGTTTCGTTCTAAAAGTAAGCTGAATTTACCAAAATAATGATGCATCAAAATGAGAAAGTGCTTTGGCATAAATGTCAGAAAGAGAGAAAAGCCGGTTCAGAGTTCCTTATAGACAAAACTATGATGTGACATGCAGTGACCAGAAAATGTCTGGTCCACAGGCCCTAACAAAAATAGCATTGGTACTATCTGAAACTCAGGTTAAAATTGGTTGTGGCATTATGAAGGTTAAACCAGAATCTTAAAATTCAAGCATTTCATATTGACAAGGAACTAAAGACATTCTCACGTTAAATCAGCATAAGATCTATCCACATAATTACCAAATATTTTTTCTGACAGAGATTATGCCTTATAAAATCATTACAATACTATGAAATGCATAACTAGTCAATAATGAATGGTATGAAACTCTTCCGAACCACTCAAATTCAACTTTTAGAAGACATCCAAACCACATACGTTATACTTGTAGAACAAATTACTCATGAATGCAGCATGATTTCCAGTTTTCACAAGAAATGCTGTTCCGCTTGAAACAGATATATCAGATTGCAAAGTATATAGCAGCTGAATTCTGATCATAATAGTAATTTATACTGCACAAGTCCCAACGATAGCCACATTGTTCAATAAGATGCAAGTATAAGATTTGCATAAGCCAACCTAAATGATGGACTCTTTGTTTATCTTTTAATATTCTGACTTCACAATTTGCATTCTTAAATTTTTTTTGTTATCCTAAAGTGCTCCACCAACATTTGAAACATGAAGAGGGGGGTTTGAAGCTTCTTCATGCACAAAGCCTAGGGGCTCAGAGGTTATTTTCAATTTACTATTTTCTAAAAGTAAGTTATCAGTAGCCATCTGGAAAAGAACTACAGTTCAGGTGATGCTGAGACAAAAAGAACATATCAGTGGACCAACATTGTAGTTGCAACCAACAATTTACGAGGAAATAAGAAAGGGGTCAAGAATACAAATAGAACCAAAAGAACTTAATTCTTTTAACCTCTAGTTAAACGAAAAAGAACATAGTGAACACTTCAGCAGTGGAGAAATCTTTTGGTCAAAAATTAACTGGCACCAATTCAGTTGGCCTTGGAACTGAAAAGTCAATCTGCAAACATGAAGCTAAATTTCTAACGAAAAGCTTCCATCAGATGCAATCTGGAAGAGTTTGTGACCTCAGAAAAATCCATGCTTTACATTCCCATGGAAACTGACGAAACAAAAGTAAATTAAGCAATTCCGCCATCATGCATCTATATAGCCAATCCCAGTACGACGCTCTAGTTATCCAACCGGTAACCAACCACAAACGGTAAAATAAGAAAACGGACTTTCATGCAAAAACAAGAATTCGGGACATAATCATCACGCTCATGAATAACCACCGTCACCGAACTGCACCTACCCTCACCGAAGAGAAAAGCAGCAATCAGCAGGAAACTAGAACAATGAAGTTAGATATGCATCTCAGACTAACAAGTGAAATCAACCATAGCCACCCACCAAGTAAAAGCTTAAAAAACCAACGATAACAGGATAGCCACTGCGAGAAAAAAAACCAAAACTCGAAACTAGATAGCAAGTCCCCTTTATAAAACAATAAAACGTGAAAATCCAAACAAGTAAAGCATGCAGATCCCAAATCAAACCACGCATCAAGTGACAAACTTAGCAAGTAACGCGAGGGGATCCAAAGCAGAACGTACTCTTGCTTGTCCTCTTCGGTACTTGACTCTGGGCTTCGATCAGATTCTGAAAGAACAAACAGAAAAGCAGCCACCATTAAGCTAAAGCTCAATTCCAATTGCCCAAAGAAACAAAAATGGCGTCATCGTTGTAGTATTTCCAACGCAGCGATTCCACGACGCACGTACCGTCATCACCATGATGATGATGAAGAGGGCCCTGATGCTGTTCGTTGTTTTCTTCCTCATGGTCGTTACTATGTTCTTGCTCCAGAAGATCGTCGTCTTCCTTTTGAAGCGGGGTCGTTTCGAAGGAACGCTTCTGGGCTGGCATTTTCCTTAGCTTCTCTGCTCAAAAAACCCAACAACGAAAGGAGGTTCAAGAGGTGTTACAGTGAGCTCAGAGAAGACAATGGGCGGTGAATATGGATTGTAAAGAGGAGAGAAGAGAGAGAGAGAGAGAGAGAGAGAGACAGAGGGAGGGAAGGAGAGAGCTATTGGGAGGTGGTCGAGTACCGCTTGACCATTCTGCGCTTTAGCGAAAGGAGAGAGAGAGAGGGAGGGTCTAAAGAAAGGCGGATCGGTAGAGGGTCCGTGTATGGTAATTGTGTATATATTTTATTTAATAATACTTTCTTTTGTGTAAAAGAAAATATGTTTAATATATACATTCAACATGTATGTATGCAATATTGCAATGTAGTGTAGGGAAAACAGCGTGTGAGTGTGAGCTACATACACTTTGGTAAGATCTCGCATCAGGTTCTTTACATTATAACAACGTTATTAATCCTGTGCCCGCTTTAGTATAGTTTTGGTGCGGTGGTATATTAATACTGATCAATATTGAGTACCGTTTTTTTACAATTTTTAAAATAATATTGCACTATATATTTTATAATTTTACATCAACTATATCTCCAAAAATCATAATAATACAAATTTAAAATAATAACAATTTATTTATTTTTTATTAACATTAATTTTTAAATAGTTCGCATATAAATAATAATTATAATTAATATAAAAAAGATCGTCTTATTAAATAAAGTTAAATTACATCACTTTAGTCTTTCATACTTTGTTAGTATAGTTATAATTTATTTATTTTGATTCTCAAACTTTATGAAAGTATTTGATATTTGAGTTATTTGTTGAATTTTATGAGAGTTTAAACAATAATTACTTAACAAATATTGTGAACCAAAATATTATATTTGTTCTTATATATTTATAAGTTGAATTATACTGATTATATTTAAATACATGTAAAAATAGATTAATCCCCGGGGTTCATGAATTTTGTCAATTAAAACCCTAGTTAGTTAAAAGATCTTATAAAATGTACCTATGTTTTGTGAAATATCTTATAAAATGTACCTATGTTTTGTGAAATTTTTATAATATCATAATTTTTTATATTGTTACGCTGATAATTATTAGATACGTAGCAATATCACATTAAAATAATATGATTCATTCTAATAATAAAGTAAAAAAAAACTTAAGGATGTTAATTTTGACCTGGCTCAACCTTTGGCCCGAGTTGACTAAGCTACAAGCTGGCCACGGGTTAAAAGTGGTCGGTTCGACCAAGCCATATGACGAACACAGGCCAACCCAGCTTGACTAATGACTCAACCATAACATAAAAAACGATATCATTTTAACAGTTTTTTTATAAATATAAGATTGGCTGAGTTGACTAGGTTGGCTCGTAGTCGAGCCGTACCGGGCCAAGAGCCACGGGGTCTGGACCGACCCATTAAGATCCCTGAAAAACTATTAGCTCAAGACCTGCTTATTCTAACTGTTTTTCATTTTACTTCCTCTCCTTACTCATTTGTTTCTATGCCCGTTATTTCCTCCAACCTATTTTAAAAAAACTTAGGGAATGTTTAGTTAAGGGGTATAAAAATAAATTTATAGAAAATGAATGAATGGTAATGGTTGGTTTTTTTTATAGTTTATTGAATAATTTTTTCATATCTCAATTTTAGGTAATAGTCCATACCTTTATTTGTGAGAGGAATAGTTTTGATTCTAACGAACATTAACATTTTTAATTAAATAATTAAAATGTAATTAATTAAACTATAAAATATAATTAATTAAAATATAATTAATTACTATAATTAATTAATTATAATATAATTATAATATAATTGATAAAAATATAATTAATTAAAATATAACAAAATTTTATTTTTTAATATTTTTAACACATCAACCAGGATCAATAATAATAATGTTAATCATTTATTCCCCTTTATCAATCTTCGTAATTTTAATAATTGTATTCATTCTCGTTCTGCGGTATATTCATTCTCGTTTTTTTTTTTTTTGAGTGAATTCATTCTCGTTGAAATTACCATTTCTTTACATAACTAATCGTCCCTTAGTTTTCTGGACTACCAAAACCGACAAGCTCACTTCCTCTCCTTACCCATTTGTTTCTACACTCGTTATTTTCTCAAACCCATTTTCAAAACTCGTTTTCTGGACTACGCATAGTGCAACAGTGGGTGTTGTCTAATGGGGTGAGTTGTGGGTGTTGTTAACAAAGATTTCAGAGTAACTCAATCAAAGAAAGAGTTGAAACAAGGCACAAGGGGGAGGCAAGTGGTTCTTACAGTTACAGCAGAAGGGCTTCGTGGTGGTCTGTTCTGGTTCTGAGAAGCAATGGGTGTCACCTCTCCTCCACGGCAACTTAGAGAGATGAGAAAGAGAGAGAGTAGTTGATTTTGGGCGGAGACAAAGGAGAGAGAGAGAGCAGTGAGAAGAGGCGTGGACTGAGAAGGTTAACTTTTTTTTTTTAAATAGCTCTCTAATTTTTAAAAATTTTCGATTCTAATTAATATTTATCCGGTATTTAAAATACCGGCTAATATTATACAAATTGTCAGTACCGACCAGCTGAGGATAGCCAAAGATGTAGAAATACCAATGTTACGAATACCGTACCGAGTTTGGTATCGAATTGGACTCTGAAACGAAACTGTACCGGTATTAGCCGGAACCATCCGGAACGGAACGAAATTCATATCACTGAGAAATACACATTCTCAAGGCTAAAGAATTTAATTTAGTATTTAAATTTTAAATTATTTTTATTTGTTTGATTCAGTCGTACAGCCTTTGACTTTGCGTGTTTAATTTTACTCGCAACCTATTAATTTTCGATTGCCTTTTTTCTGCATCTTCTTTGTTTTAACATTCAAAAAACAATTCATCGTAAACTTAGAATCGTTTGGTTCTTATTTTTTATTCTCTTTCAAATAATACAAAAACTTGTTTGATTTTTAATATCTTATATTTTTATTATTGATAATAATTACCTATTAGATAAAACTTAAAATAAATTATTTTTAATTAATTATATTTATTTTAACCTCTTATATAATATTTATTAATAAATTATTGATAAAATTATTTAATTTTTAAATAAATAATTTAAATTTTCAATTTTATTTTAAATTTTATTTTAATTATTTAATAAAATTTTATTTGACATTTATATATTTAAGGATATTTTAAATTTAATTAAATTTATTAATAGTTATTTAATTAATTGAAATTATTAAATATAATATTAAACTAAATTACTCATCATTTTTATTAATAATTAATATATCAAATAATTAAATAATATATATTTAGTTAATAATAAACTAGATTACGAGAAAAAAAGAAAATAAAAATCACTTTATATTGAGGTAAACTTTTTTTCACGGTTAATTATTTTCTTCCCAAAATGATTTTCACTAACATAATTACTCTAAAGTTTTCATATTATGGAAACTTAAAGGACATATTCAGTTTCGCTATGTTTGTGAATTTCTATTGTTTTCGAAAAATGTTGGTTGAGCTTTAAATTTTCAATTTTAGCTTTAACTTCTTCATATTTTCATAATTCATAAAAGTTAGTTTTGATTTTTGATTTTTTGGCTTTCCTAATCTAAAATTTATTATTAATTATTATATACTAATTAGTTATTTTGACATTAATTACTAATGAAAATTATAATTAATATGATTTTCTTTAGGTTAAAAATGTATGTATGAACTAAAATTTAAAAATCAAAATTTTAATTATAAATAATAACATTACCTTTATTAACTAAAATTTTTAAATAAATAAATATTAATTTTATATAATTATCAATTTTAGTAAAACATGGTGAACTATTATGGATATTTAGTAATAAATATTATATAAGAAATTAAAATAAAATCAATAAACTAACAATAATAATTTATTTATAACTTTTATTTAATATTTAATTATTAAACTCAGTTAAAGAATTTGGCAGACAGATTGAAAGTGGGTTAAACTTAAGTAATAGCATAGTTGAGTTATGATAGTTATACTGACATGATAATTGACAAAATACGTAGATGTCTTTTTTCTTTTGTTATTTTTAGTTATTTGGCAGGGTGAGGTCCTTTTTCGCTGGGCCAGCTTATGTGATTCCAAATTTCTTGCTTAACTTCCACACAATTGATGACAGTAAAGGCATACTCTATAAATCAGATGGAGTTCCTCGAATAAATAAGCTGGAAAGATACTATTTCATCGATTTATGCATTCAGTTCGAAGAAGATTGATTCGCGCCCTTTTTCGTTTTTATTATTTTCTATTAATTGAGGAGCTAAGGTTAATGTTAAGATATTATATAGATATATAAATATCTTTTATTCAGTTTTGACATTTTAAATTAGATATATAGAATCTTAATTATGGTGGAATTAAAGTTGTGGTTATTTGGTTGAAGTGAGATTTGTACACATATCCTAATCATTGTAGAAGTCTATTTTAAATAATTAACATTCAAATTGTTTAAAAGTTTACACAAAATTTATATTCCTATGAATTTTATAATATAATTAGAAATAATCTTTTGTATTAATTAGGAATAAAATTACATATTATTGGACCTTTCTAAATCTTGCGTATAAGTGAAATTTTTACTTAAGTTCCGTTTTGCGAATAACTTATCAATCATTTTTTGGCTGATTAAAAATTTTCAACTATTTAAATATATCAAATAGCTAACAAATGCGTTAGATAATCAATTGATTAAGTTAATAAATTGAACTCAATCGCTGATTTATTAGAAAGTCCTCTGTACTAACGTTTAGCCTTCCGCTAATACAAAATGTGCACTAACGACGAATGTAACCTTCTCTATTTTCCAAATCGACCCTTAAACTTAATTTTACAGTTATGAATAGGGGTGAGCATTATTCGGGCCGACCCGATTACCCGGCCCGGCCCGGCCCGAATTAATTCGGGTAATAAAATGCTAAAATACGGGTAAATCGGGTCGGGCTGGGTATTACCCGAATTATTGTCGGTTTGGGACGGGTAACTCCGAAAAAAATTCAAGTTACCCGATTACCCGAATTAGGTCTTGCCCTTCTAGTATATAAGCTCCTCAATTACCAACTCTTCTCTCCCCTCTCGCCACTTTTTCCCTAACTTCTGTTCTTCTCTGTTCCGTTAGGGTTTTCATCACTCTATTTCATTCTCTCTCTCTATCCGCAGCTTATTTTGTTACCCATTCCTTCTCGATAGGTTTTTCTCTGCCTTGCTTCTTGTTTTAGGTAATGATTGAGTACACTCTCTCTCACTGGATTTGTATTTACTTCTTCTTGCACAAGCGGCCAAAGTGTTGTGATGCGCGCAGGAAGGCAGAAGCAAGCAGATCTATCGAAGTAAAAACAAAGATAGCACCAAGGTCAGCAGGCAGAAGAAAGAGCCGTAGTAATTGAGCACCAAAGATCTGAAGGAAAATTGCTAAAACTAGATCCACAAGAGTCGGATCTGAGGTGGTACTTGCCGAAGATAAACAGAGAATAAACTGCGGCAAGTAGAGAGTAGATCCGTAGGAATGGAGCACCAAAATCTGAAGGATAATAGTAAAAACTATACCCACTAGAGTCGGATCTGGAGTAGAACACATATGAAAAATCAATACAACACCACCGTAGTACAATGGCAAGAAGGTCGATAGTAAGAGAAACACATAAAACTCAACAAAATTTCGAGTAACCCAAAATTATCCAATTTACCCGAATTACCCGATCGGGTCGGGTAAGTTCGGGTAATGAAATTTTGGGTTCGGGCCGGGTAAGATAGAAATTTTTTTGGGTAATTTGGGCTTTACCTGAACAGTGAAAATTTGGCCCGATTAGCCTGAATGCTCACCCTTAGTTATGAACCTCTTAGTTACTTTCCTTTAATTTTTTCCCATCTTTCTTTAATAACATAAGTTGGTGACTCCATTGAACATTTTATTTAATTTTTGGTCTCGTTTCTATTAAGACATCCAAAACGTTAGTGATAAAATTCAAATTTCTAATGAATTTTTGATATATTGTATTTGTTGGTGGATTTATGAATTAAGTCTAAGGGATGTATTAAAATAAAATAGCAGTTGAGGGTTCCTCCGTTTTTAAAAAAATGTATTAAAATAAAATATGATTCATTTATGGGCCTTACTTATTAGCTTAAGTTTTTAGTTAAATAATTTTTTAATATGGTATTAGGGCGATCATAAACTCAAGAAGGGTTATGAAATCTCTAAACCAATTTGTGATTAGTAGAAAAAATGACAAACCTACTGAATACAATTACTTTGAGGTGCATTGTAAGGGGGCGGTTGGTTTACATAGGAGAATGATAATAGGAATGAGAATGAAGATAATAAATAATGAAGATGAATATTATCATTATAATTATGGTGGTTGGTTAAAAGAAATGAATGATTACCATTATCATTGATAGTGGTTGGTTTATGAAAAATATTGAGAAATAAAAATTTATTATATTTTAATTAATTAATTATATTGTAATTAATTAATTACAATATATTTTAATTAATTAG
>JANKOD010000002.1:19872821-19888924 GCA_026284645.1 Erythroxylum acuminatum
TTCACACACTTCTATGATTATTATTATTTGACTTTCATCAAAATTAATAGAAGAAGTGAAGTCTTCTTGACTTAACAGAAGTGTCATCTAATTAGTTAGTATGATGTAATCTGATAAAGATAAAGGTGATCTAGTTAGTTTAGTTCAATTAGGATTATGAATTATAAAGCTAGATGTGCCTATAAATAACTTATTTGTATCTTACTCCTTGAAAGATATAGGAGGGAAACGGAACATATTGAGAGAGAGTGTTCCTTTGTATACTTTTGGGGAAGTAATATAGGTTTATCTTTACCATAGTTTTTGTGTGTTTATTGTTGCCTATGATTATTTAATACTTTCATATTATTCTTACCTAAATGTAAGAGTTAAACAATTTGAGGGTTGTGAGGCATTTGAGAATAAGGTTTTGTTGGTCAATGATCACATGGAAGGTTGAGTCTTGCTTAAACGGACCTAAGTGAGATTATCTTGCAAAGGAGTAGACATGACTTTAGTATAAGTTTGGTGTCTAGAAAAACTTTTACAACAATTAGTATCAGAGCCACATTTCGATATGGCAGGAGGTAGCAATTTTACAGAGTGCATCAATGTAGTGGAGGCACTCATAGGGCCAATTCCTTAAGGAGAGGAAGAGGTCACTTCCTACTTATTTTGATTCTAGATTTTGGAGGCATAGATCCAATAGTTGTAACATCAAATAGCAGATTTGATGAAGTAATAAAAGGATTCTAGATTAGAGATCATGATCTTAAGGCGTGACATTGCAATGCAGGATGTTGGGCGTGTTGAAAGCACTTTAGTAAAGGTGTAAGAGCCCCAAGTTTTTAATGACAAGCGGAGCGCCATGGAGCTCAAAAATTTCTTATGGAAAATTGAATAATACTTTACAATGAAAAAGGTGTCTGATTCAGAGAAGATGTCAATCACGACTATATATATAATGGATGGTGTAAAGATGTGGTGGAGAATGAGAACCTCCAACGACATCAGTATAGGTAGACCTTCCACTGATACTTGAGAGAAGATGTAGAAGGAGTTAACCTACCAATTCCTCCCCAACCAAACTTTATAGCTCACGAAGGAAGCTTTAAAGAGATTAAAGCAAGACAACTCAGTGTGGGAGTATGTGAGGAAATGCACATCTTTGATGTTGAACGTGCAGAACATGTTTGAGGAAGACAAGTTGTTCAACTTCATAAGCGGCTTGTAAGGTTAGCCACAAATGGAGCTTTAGAGGTAGAACGTGAAAGATCTCCTAAATGATAGTGACTACAGATGCGTAGGTGGATCTCCAAATGCCATGACCAATTCGAACCGGTAATGAGGGCAAGAAGCATGGTGGGACATGGAATGGCTTAAAGAAAAGCAAGGAGAAGATATGTGAATCTTCTTAATACAAGTCACAGAAACAAACAAAATGAGATATTGCTTGTTTTATTTGTGAAGGGTCACAATTTGCTTGTGAATGCCTAAGACAAAAAGTGGGTGAAGAGTAAATAAATTTTATGATTGTGAAGGATCAAAAAGAAGGAGGTAAAGAATTGACGGAAGAAGTCTACCTCGGTAATTATGCCATATTGGAAGGACCATCTAAATAAAAGCAAAGACAAACTTTGACAGAAAGGGTGAATGGTACGTAAGATATGTGCCAATGACTAATGAGTCCTCGGGAGAACCACATTTGGAGGATTACCCACAAATAATTTCAAAAAAGGAGTCGAGTTTTTCCAGTGGGGGTGGTTTGTTAGACCCTTAAGTACTAATAGCAAAATTTTACAGGTATTGGCAAGTCTTAACCAATGTTTCATGACGGACTAAGGCAAAGAATTGCGAGTAGGTAAGGAAAACATACAGTCAATGAGTTGGCATACATTGGTGCACATTGGAAAAAATCTATAACAAGATGTAATATTCAAATGTGAGATCAAAAGATAACTTAAGATGGATCTTGGGCTGAAGATTAGCTGGATCACATGCATGAGAGAGACATGTGAGATCTCTAAAAATTTAATGTGTGCTCAAATAAACAGAACATGACTAATAGAGTTGACATGGGTAAGCATTGGACCGGACAAGTGTGCTATGATAGGCTTTGGGCTTGGATGACTCATCATCAGCATTATCTGGGGGAATCATCTAAAGATAGTAGAGTTCTTCATATATATGGATGTATCATTCCTAGTTAAATGTAATCTCTTATCTTATTAGTTGTGATGTAGCTAAATCCTATCAGATGAAGTTTTATTTTGATGGGAGTGTCATCCAATTAGTTAGTGTGATGTAATCTGATAAGGATAGAGGTGATCTAGTTAGTTCATTTCAATTAGGATTCCAAATTAGAAAACCAGAGGTGCCTATAAATAGCTTATTTGAGCCTTGTTGCTAGAAGCGAGATATGAGAGGAAGGGAACATAATGAGAGAGTATTCCTTTGTATACTTTTGGAGAAGTAATAAAGGTTTGTTTTTACCATAGCTCTTATATGTTTATTGTTGCCTATGATTATTTAATACTTTCATAGTATTCCTACTCGAGTGTGAGAGTTAAACACTTTGAGGGTCTTGAGGCATTTAAGAATAAGGTTTTGTTGGTTAACAATCATGTAGAAGGTTGAGTTTTGATTAAATAAACCTAAGTGAGATTGTTATCCAAAGGATAAGACATGACTTCAGTATAAGTTTGGTATCTACAAAAACTTTTGTAACATTTGGGACCTCTCTCTACTACAACATCAATTTGGAGAAAATTAATTGATGCTTACTTTAGAAGGTTATGAGTGTCATTCTTACTCCTATGGCTCCTCAATGGTCAGATTGTTCTTCAATTTAGTCTCCACGTCTCTTTTACATCATGTGTGAGTTTATCAACTCCTTCTTTTCCCTTCAGTCTGGCCTAGATGTTGTGCTATGAACTATTCCTTTACTGCGTTACATATTTGGTAATCAGTCTTATGAATTGTTGCTTGATGTTGAGACCTCTATTTTCCACTGAATTGCTATTTAAACAATTTTGCTTTGGTTCCTTTACTTTTTGATTCCTACTTGGTGTGTGGAGATAGAGGTATTCTTCATCTGTGTGTTGTTTCCATGCTTAATTCCTTAGAATTCTAGATTCCTGTAAGTTGTTCCTTTATAGAGTTTATAATTATACTTATTAGGCTTTGTATATCTCTAACCTCTTTTTTTTTCAATTCTTCCATTCCTATTCATCCAAAGTTTGTAAACTGAATTGCTTAGTATTAATTTTATCATTTCCTAGTGCTCTGACTTCTTCTTGTGAAGTTTACCACATCACTATATAAGGTCTTGCTAGTTTGTGGACAGAATAGGGACCTCCTATAAACTTTTGAATTATGCTCATACTCTGGAAGAGTATTGGTAATCAAACAAAAGATGATTAGTTGTTTCCTCCTTCTGTTTTACATGTTAAAAATGCAAATGAACTTTTTTAGCCTAGTTAAAGTATTCAATTTGCCTTTTATGGCTAGTTATACCATAATTAAACTTTAAGGATTGAAGTGATTATACTAGACTTGCTATTGCCATAACACCTTATTCCTCATTCCACATAGAATTTCCCATATGATTTGCTACTAAATTCTCCTTGCCTATTATTTCGCCACTTAATTTGATCCTCTTTATTTAAAGTTAGTTGGACTAATAGTGCATGATTATAGTTCAGCCTTACGATAGCAGTTTTATGCATGGTTAAGTCTTGTTGAACTATTGTGCATTCAATAATAAAGTTCTCGAGATGCTTGAGTTCCTAAAGCTCACTCAGAGTCCCAAGCTAGTCCAATTGTCAAACTAGAAAGAAATGTTTTTACTATTCTCTATGTGGTGTACAAACTCTCCTATGAACTTTTCCTTAAGCCTGAATAAGTTGAGCATGGTCCAAGAACACTCTAGTTTAGGTTTGAAAAACCAAAAATTTTAATTCTTTATATAATATTCATGAATTCATCACACCCATAATGAAGTTTTATTCACCAAAATCCTCCACACTTTTCAATCATTAGGACTTTATTCGTAATTTTGACTAGTTGAACGCATAACCCTCCTTCCTTTTAATCTTTTCACACCTCACTCCATTTAACTTTTACCATTCCATATAAATCTTCTTAACAATTGTTTGATACTTTTAAAGATGTTTTTAGGGAACTATGTGTGGGAACGCTAGTACACATGTAAATTATAAGACTAATTTGATTAGCTAGGACTTACCAACTGTGCAAAGACATTGAGAGTTCTAGTTAGTCATTTTGGACTTGATCTTCTTTAGAAGTGGTTTGAAGTTTATAAAAGAGGGTCTTTTATAGTTATAGGAACTCCTAGATAGCAAAAGGGAGGTTTAGTGATTTTGATACCTATTAAACTAGCTAACCAACCTTCAATTCCTCTTGCACTAGTTGACACAACAAGTAAACTTTTCTATTTTTTAATGACCAACCTAGACAATATTCTAAACGTAATAAAGGTTATCATTAGTAAACTTATGGAGTGAGGATCAACTTTTGAGAAAATTATTAAATCGTCTGCAAATGATAAACTTGCAATCCTCAACCCTTTACATTTAGAATGGAATTTGAAGTTGTGATCCCTACTGATCATGTTCCTGATTAGTCACATCAATAACTCCACTGCTAAAGTTAAAAGATATGGTGATATGAGTTTCCTTATCTTAGACCTCTTGCTTCCATCACCAATTTAGTGGGCTCTCCATTAACTAGGATTTTGTATGAGACTGTAGTGAAGGATTGAGAAACCAATTGAATGAATTGAGTTAGAAGGCCAAAAGTTTATATATTATTATGCATGAAATTCCAATTCAATGAGTTCTATGTTTATGAAAATCAATCTTCAATGCAAAATTCTTACAAGATTTACTCCTTGAGTAATTTTTGAGAAGTTCCTAGACTATAAGAATGTTATCTTTTATGAATTTTCCTCTGATACAGACACCTTGTATGGCATCCATTAAGTGGTTTAGAGCTAGTTTCATTCTTTCAGCTAGCACTTTGGGCAATCACCTTATAAATCATATTTCAAAAAAATATAAGATGATAGTCTTTAAGAGAAATTGGCGATTATACCTTAAGTTCGAGTCATACATAGGTTTTGTTGATCTATTTCAACATTTTTCCATTCTTGAAGAACTTTAATACAACATCTGCCACCATTGTTTTAGTGTGATTCCACATTTTTGAAAGAAATTCACATTGAAACCATCTAGGCTAGGAGCTTTGTTAGGGTTTATGGAGGATAGGATTTTCTCAAACTCAGTTGCATCAACTGGTTTGACCATATCTCTCCAAAGATAAGTGGGTACCTAATCCTCAATACGTCCTTAATGTCGCTTCTTACTTCTATAGCGCTATTTATTGATTTTGTGAAGAAGTTGTGTAACTTTTGAATTAGTTTCTTTTTGGAGGTTAGTAGTTTCCTATCTTCTATTCTCAAGGAAGTTATTTTATTGTTGTTGCTTTTTTATTGGATTACTTTACAGAAAAATTGTGTGTTTATGTATCCATTTGTTAGCCACAAAATTTTGGCTCTTTGCTTGATTAGGGAGAAATTATTTCCAGCCATATGATTATAATGCCCTATTGTCTCTTTCTCTTTGCTTTGTAATTCTTTATTGTCAGGATCTTCAAAAAAAGCCTACTAGATAAGTTCTAGCTTGTGTTTTTCCTCCTTAATAGCCACTTGAGCGTGAAATTCCCTATTAGAACAAATTCTTTTCAGTTCCTTACTTATAGCTTTCAATTTCCTCATGCATGCAAATGAGTTACTTCCTTTAACAACAGTTCTTTTACCTCGGATCACAACTTCCTTAAAGCCCTCTATTTCAAGGAGTTGTTAAAATGAAAGGGATAATTCGTAATCTCCTATTTGAATACATTTTAAGCTAGAATAAACATGTGATATGACAATAGGTGGCTTAGAAACACAACTTTACTTTCTTTGAAAATGTTTAGCCATTAGCTATTCACTAAGCCTCGGTCAATTTTCCACGTATAGAACATTCCCTCCATTTTAAGATTTAGTATTTGAGCATTACTGTAGTAGTCTAGTAGTTTATCAATATGGTTTCTGCTATTAAAGTTTCTCTGTACTTATGTAACTTAAGCATGCAATTGAAATCTACCATAATCAGCCATGAATGATCCATGTTACCCCATAATTGCTTGATCTTACTCCAAAGATAACTTTTTTGGAAGACAAAGTTGAAAGCATATACATAAGTGAGCTAAAAACTTGTGATATTGCCCTTCATTCTAGCTTTGAGATGTATTTGTTGTCATTACAATGGGAGAATTATAGTTATGTTGGATCTTGATATAGTAGAAGTATCAGGAGGCCAAAATAAATCAAGAGAGAGCACAAGAGATGGAGAGGAGGAGAGAGAGATAAAACAATCAAAAGAGCATAAAATGGTGGCAAAAAATAAAAAATAAATGCACAAGTAAAATAAACAACTATTGAGAGAGATGGTCCATGAGTTGGAGAATGAGGTAAGAAAGGTAGAAGATTCCACCATTGTTTAAGGAATTTGAATAAGAAACCTAATAAAGGAAACAAATTGAATGTCAGAAGTCCACACATGAAATTGATTAATGCATGGTTGATGGGTCTAGACATGATAATGACATTGCCTAACGTCAATTCACAATCCTTATTTACCTTGATTTTAAAAATAAGTTCAGATTTAATTGAGGCTTTTCTATGATGGGAGACTAATCATCAATAATGGACAAAAAATAAACCTTGTAAAATGTAATCGAAGATGTACAACTTCAATCCATTAAGAATGTAGGAACATAAAGAAAGAAAGAACTATAACACGATTTTTGTATTTCTATGTGTATCATCAAATGTATAATATGGTGGTTATATAGAATGAGACAAAATAAATAAGGAAGAGATCCCTAATTTTATACAATCTACTTACACAATCATAGTAATTGGTTAACTAGTAGATGTTAGTTATGGTGTCATGTCAGATAAGAGCTTGAGTTTGGAAACAAGATCTATAAAGTGCCAAAGTGGATGTGACTTTGTGATTATGTCTATAATATGAGATTGTGATGAGATAGGAACAAGTTACATGGTGTCTTAAAGAATATGATGTCGAATAAGATGACAATTGCTCTCGATATGTTTAGTCCGTTTATGAAAGAAAATTTTATGACTAATTTGCAAGGCACTATGTTCATCATAGTAAAGAGTAACTAAGATGAGAAAGATACACCCACATCTTGAAGTAGGCATCGGAACTAGATGAGTTCAGAGGTAGTAACAGTAGGAAATCTATATTTAGTTTTTATATTGGAGCAGGAGACAATTATTTGTTTCTTGCTACGCCATGAAATGAGAGATGTCTCTAGAAAGAAACAATAACTAGTAATGTATCGACAGTATGTTAGGTCTCTAGCCTAATCAGCATTAGAAAATACTTGTAGCTCTAATGGGGAAGAGTAGCAAAAATGAATGACATGAAACAAAGTACCTCTAATGTACCTTAATATATGAAGAATAATAGAAAAGTGAGTGGTACAAGGTACAGACATAAATTGATCCACGAGGTGAATAGTATGAGCAACATTTGGATGATACACAATAAGATAGACGACATTACCAACTAATTAATAATAAAGCATACCATCACTAAGAAGATTCCGATCAATAGTAGAAAAGTAATCATTGGAGTCAGTTGGAGTGCTAACTGTCTTAGTATTAATGATGCTAACTCAAGAGATAAGGTTAGTAACATACTTTGCTTATAATAGATAGTATCCAAATTCATAGAAAGATATCCTAAGATAAAAAAATAGATAGTTTTTGATCTCAAACTGTTGACGGAGAAAGGATTATAGAATATAAATACCCTACGTACCGTCACCAATTATTATCATATCATCTACATGGAGATGAAGATCATTGCAATGTTGATATGTTTTGCAAGGAAATAGGGCATCATCAACCTTGATCTATTTTGCAAGGAAATAGGGCATGATCATAAGAGCTGGACTAGAAACCAAGATATCTAATAATAGAACTAAATTTTGCAAACTAGGCTCAAGGAGCTTGTTTTATTCCATACAAAACTTTGTAGAACTGACAAAACTTATTCAGAGGATGATCATACATACCCCAGAGGTGGTTACATATACACTTCTTCTGTGAGATCTCCATTAAGAAAGGCATTCTGACATCTATTTGGAATCGATGCCATCTTTTGCTAGTAGAAACAATAATGAGACTGTGAACTGAGGTCAATTGGGCTACAAGAGTGAAAGCCTCCTTATAATCGATGCTAGATTTTTGAATGAATCCTTTAATAACAAATTTGACTTTATATCTTTCTCCTAATCCATTTGCTCATGTTTTAATTTTATATACCCATTTGCAACCAATTGACTTATCTAGAGGTAAGTTAACCAAGTCCTAAATATTTGTACCGGTAAGCACATGTAGTTGTTTCCATATTGTTTACTACCATAAATGGTCAAAACTAGCCTCGTAATAAGTGAAAGATTCATATAGAGAGAAAATAGTAGAATAAACATGGAAATTTCAAATACAAATAGAAGGTTAACTTATATAGATAATACAAAAGAAGTATTAGTGGTTGGGGGAGAGGTTTTGATGAGGGATGGTCATTTGGAGGATTTGGTGGATATAAAGTTGGAGAAGATGTAATGGAATCAAGTGTAGGTGGAGTCAAATTGTGTGGGCTACTGGAAGAACTTGTAAGAGAAAAGTCATGAAAAAGAGGTATAGTAGGAAATTGAGATGTGGGTTAGCTAACTCAGAACTTTAAAAGAGTAAAAAACGTCTTACTTTCCCAGAAAAGTTACATGATGAAAGATACATAGCCTCTATGACAAGGTATCCCTTGTGAAAGGGATCCCAACCTCTATACCCTTTATGTTCTATACCATATCCAAAGAAACAACATAGTTGTGCACGTGGTTTTAGTTTGATGTATTTATGAGGTTGTAGGAGAACAAAATAAGCACAACCAAAAACTTTGACAGTTTGATAATCAGGAGTATGATTAAATAAGCATTACTATGAAGAGATGTTATTTATGATAGGAGAAGGGATACAATCAATAGTGTATACAATACTAAAAGCTACTTCTGCATAAATGGTTTACGGAAAATAATAAGATATAAGGAGGGCTCAAAAATATCAAAGATATGTTTGTGTTTCATTTTGGTAGACTATTTTATTGAGAGGTACCTGAACAAGATCTGGATAATAGTACATCTCTATGTTCCATAGCATTATCAGTATGAAATATTTAAACCTTGCTAGAAAAATAAGTATGAATCATATTAGTAAATAATAATTCAAACCTATGACAAATGAGAAAATAAATGTATAATGAGAAGAATCATCAACAAAAAATCACATAATATCTTAAACCACCTTCAATATCATAAGGAGTAAGACCTCAAATATCAAAATGAATCATACTAAAAGGTGTTAAGGAAATGAAATCATTAATAGAAAAAGGTACAACATGACTTTTAGAGATATGCAACATAATCATAGCTTTCCGTTTTAATAGAGTCTAAATAACCACTAGAAATTAAAGATCCTAATTTAATAGAAGAAATATTACCAAGATAAGAATTTTGAAGAAGAGAAGTGACAACCCCAGCAAAAATTTCGGATGGAAGAAGTAAGGAAGTAAGCTCAAACGACCACCCAACCTTACACATTGTCCCAAGGATCTCGACCATCTTTGGATCCTACATAATACAACCATAACTTAAAAAATATAAGTCAAAACCAAGTTTGCATAATTAACCAACAAAAATGAGAATTAATGATAGTTTAGGAACAAAAAAATATCAAACAAAGGTAATTTAGGTGTTTGAGCAATGCTTATACTTTAAACATGCATAGTTGAAATGTCAACAATATGAATAATACGTAGAACATATGGTGTTTGTGGAGATGCAATAATAGAAGAATAAAAGGTTATATGATTGCAACAGGTAGAATTAAACTACCAATAAGGAAGACGATGGGCCAGGCTGGGTCAAACCCATTAAAGACCGGACCTTGCTTGAAAATTTTAACCTTGGTTATATGCTCAACCAGAAGCTTGATTGGGTTTGAGACATATGGCCAAAGCTAGAGCCTGATCAGGCCCAACTTGATCTAATTATCTTTTAATTTAAAGTTTGAAAAATAACATCATATTTTATAAAAATGTTGGCCCAAGCCCAACCCGAAGCTCAAAATTTTCAAAAAACCCTGAGCTAGGTCTAAAACTCAGTTAAACTATGCCAAGCTTATTGACTTTGGGTTAAACAGTTGGGCCTGGGCTTATTTCTCAAACCTAACTACTATGATGATGAAGTACCTGATAAGATAGACAAAGTAGATGAGGAGATAGTACCAGAATCTAGTTGAAGTTATTGGAGAAAACTATGGGGATAGTTAAAAATGAAATTGGAAGAAGTACTCCCTATAGACCCCTTTGTGGAAGCAACAAAAGTATTAGAAAGATGCTGAAGGGGCTTGAAAGAATTACTTTATCCAAAATTCTAGCGAACTCATTTTCTTCACTCTCAAATGTGATGGTTAAGCTTTTTACAGTAACGACAAGATCCCTTATAAGATTTCTTGATAGAATTCTGAAAACTCTGAGAAGATGAGGTCTGAGTGGATATAACAACATTACTAAATAGCTTAGATTTTTATATATGAAGTGCTTTGAGTTGAATCTCTTTTATAATTATTTCCTTGATCAAAGTTTCGAGAGTTAGCAGGGAACCTCGATAGAGAAGAGCTATGAATGGATTCAAATTCCTCTCACGGAGTCATTAACAAATTCCAAATATGTAGATGATAGTGAAGATTTGCATAGATGGTGGTTGCAACAGGACTAGGCTATATAAGGTCTCCAAGTGCTATTTAATCCCAAAGTTTTTGCTGTTTTGACACATAAATGTATATTGTTTGCTAGGTTATTATTGCATTCGATGAAGTCTTTGATAATTCTAAAACTGGTTAACATAATCAAATATAGAGCACTGATTTTTTTTTAAAATCTCATACTTACTTAGATGTGTTAAAGCATTGAAAACCAACTTTGATCATTTTAGGACATATATTTTAAAACCATGTCAAGATTTAATGATTCATTCCATCCCAAGATACCAAACGCCTGTAAATTTCTCCTCTTCTTCATCTATCGTCTTCGTTCACTTAGGCATTTCTCCTACAATAATTCTCTGTAAAAGCCTCCCTTTAAGAAAGCTACATTTTCATTAGCCCACAAATCATAGTTTGATCCATCAAATGTAACATTGATTAGGTTTTGAATGTACTCAGGGAGTTTAGAGGAATCCATAGTGAAAAAAGGCAATAAAATGGAGAAAACATGCTTGTAGAGTTTAAATTTAATAGTTCTAACATACAAAGTGGATTTAGAATGTAAACTCAAGAATTTAAATGGTTTGTAAAGGAACCGAAGGAGAAGGGATCGAACTGAGTGGTCAAAGTTTTGGTTAACCCTTTTTGGACCACACCAAACTAGAGAAGGATAGATTTTGGCATATGGAAAAATGGTGCAAGGACACATGGCAAATGGCTAGGATGCTGGCTAAGATGATGTTTACTAATATGGTGCCTATATGGATGATGACGTGGCCATAGAAGGGATGCTCTGGAGTGATTGCCATTTTATACTAAACAACATCATTTTGATATATCTAAAACAATGTTGTTTAATTTGTTTTCTTCCCTTTAACACTTTCAGCTAAGGTTTTTCAAATGCAGGAACTTCTAGGAGCATATGAATGCATTTCTGGGGTTGTTCTTTACACCTTTGTGAGCTACTTAAGCAAAGGATCAATTTGGTGAATGGAAAATTATTTTGACAGAAAATTAAGAAACCCATAGTGTAAGGATAGAAGGTTGTGAGAGAAAAATTGAAAGGAAACCTAAAATTTTTGACTCCTTTTTACAAAGGAGGCTTTGATATCATATAGAAATAGAAAGAAAGGAAAGAACTATAAAAGGATTGCTATATTTCTATACATATCATCAAATATACAAGGGTTATATATATATATATATAATGAGGCAAACTAACCAAGGAAGAGATTCCTAATTTTATCCAATCTATTTATATTTATATAGTTTAATATTATATGTTAAAACCAAGAATGAAAATTTCAAATTTCAGTTAACAAAGATCATCCAAAGGTTTATCCAAAAGGGATGAAGCTTCTCAGGTTGCATCTTGGCTTCAAGCGTAGAAAGGAAAAGACAATTGCATTTGTAGATGAAGATGAGCATCAAAATGTAAACAAAATATAACAAACCAAACTTACCAAATGCAGGAAGGATGTTAAAGTTTACCATCCATCATATTATGATCTCGAGTTAGTTAAAATATCTTACACATATATAAATTTCCTCTGCCCTAAGGGTTGTTTGACATCACTTATAATGAAATTTTGCATTGGGTACTTATGGTTGAATGCCCCTATATTAAAAAGGGCCACAAGTGATTGTCAAGTCTTCAATACATTCTTCTACAAGAGGTTTAAAAAAGATGTGACTATTAAATTATAAAGGAAAGAGCAAGATCATTGTGGACGGAACAAAAAGAGGCAAGTTAGGTCAAAAGTTGAAACCCTAAAATTACAAAGCAAAGTTTGCATTATGTTGTTTTGTGTCTAAAGAACTTTCACGTGTGTTTTACTAACAAAAAATTTCTTTGGGTTTTTAACCAAATTGACTAATCTATATAACTTGTGTTCCAAGATTTTATTTCCTCCCCATTCTCATATTTTCTTGCCTTTTAAAGGGTTCTTCCATCTACTACTTTAATCTTTCTTCTCTCTATTTCTTTTTATTATTATAAGCAAACACTCTGAAATAGAAAAAATGAAAAGGAAATTATACTCCAAGGCTACGAAGTTTACTAGTGGTGATGTGATGTTTGTGGGTTTTTGGTCAAGTGGTAATTGGAGATTGGGTTCAGGCACTAAGATCTTAGATTAATTTGTAGTCACTTTAATTGGGTGATAGGATTTGGTTACTTGCAACTATTAATATAGGGCATTCTACGTGGAAGAATCTAGGTCATTATGATGCATTTCTCTAAGCTCAGATAATCACTAAAACAGTCTGTTAATAACTACTAAAGAAACAGTTGAATGTACAAATTTCAATATAAAAGATAAATCTTTGAAATTTGAAGTTTTTGGAACTACAGAAAATTTTCTGAAATCTTCGTATTGGAAAATAATTCTGCAAGTCCTGGTGAATCCAATTAATTGTATGACTATGCATATATGTCATATAGTTAGAGCCTTATTAATCTATGAGATTGTCATATAATCTTTTTGATTATCTTCTAAAAAGCTCGATAAGTCTCTCTTGTTTTGCAAGCTGAACCAAAACCATGAAGGAAAGTGTTATAGTCGTTACGAGAAAGAAGTTTAAAGTTCTACGTAGGAAGTCGAAAATACATTGAAGGATTTAGCGAAGGATATGATTACTTTTTTTTTTCTTGCATGCTGGTGCTCTAGAAGCTTTTGGTGGATAGCACAATCACCCTGTTGAGAATAAAATAAAGTTAATTTTTAATTTTAGTATTAATATTAAAATATAAGTTAACTTATATTGTGTTTAAGTGTTAAAAAAGATTTTTACTATTTCAAAATTATCTAATTTTAATCTTAACTAATGTTAATAAATTTAAGGCTCTATCAGTATATTAATATGATTTTTTTTATTATTTATGTATATGCTTTTCACTTAAATTAAATAAAATTTATTATTAATTAATTAAATTAAATTTGGATTAACTCTAATTAATCTTAATTAACTATAATTTCATACTAATTATTTTGTTTGAAATCTCAACTTCTATCTAGCTATCACCTCCTAAAATCCCTCCGGTTAAATTCCTTGTTTCCTTTAGATGATTTAGGGTTTATATCTAATTTATTTTTCATATCCTTTTTAGCTCTTCTTCAATTCCATTCATGGCCATCAATGCTCCTATTTTAAACAACCTGTAACTCCTGACCACCATTGCTCCTTCTTTGCTCCTCCTTTATGGCCATTGTTGCTCCTCCTTCACTAGCATTGCTCTTCGAATTCATGGAAGTCATTGCTCCTTCTTCACCCGCTTCTTCTCTAGTTTCAATTGCTGGAAATGATGGTTAGTCTTTGGGTCTCAACTCTAATAATATCGTCCATACTTCTAGCCGTTAAATCTTAAATGTGAGCCTTTTAGGTTACTTCTTTCGCAAAGGAGTTATCCACCGTCACTACTATTGAACATAAATATTCACATATAGAAACAACTAAAGAAAATTCTAGGAATATAGGCAATAGTGGAGTCAAAGGAAACAACATTTCAGCTTTATATAATTCAACATATTATAATTCATCTATTAATATAAAAAATAGCAAACCAATGTATTTTTAACCATAACATTTGCACCAAAATACAAGTCAAACGTTAATAATTCAAAGGGCTCCAAAAAGAACCCGAAGTTTCAAAATTGTTCAAATTTAATTCCAAATTATTGATACCTATAATAGGTTATGTCTTTGACAATTAAGAACCATATTACCATTAACATGACACTCATTTTTATTTTTTATTGTTCATGTAAGTCACAATACGTGGTACTTAAAAGCCCACTCATTTTAATTGAACCTCAATTATTATCGTTCATATGTTTCTTATATAAAATCCCATTTTTTACAAGGAGTAAAAAGGGATTTAGAGTGAGAAAGAGGGATAGGAAACAGAGAGTTAAGAATAGGAAGTTAAACATATTTGCTTGCCTTCTTTCTCTTTCTCTCTCTCTTAAAAGATGATATTTTATGCAGAGGAAGTTGGAGACATTTGGATAAAACTATCCTTCTATCTTCTTTGCCTATCTTTTTTCATTTTTTTTCCTTTTTAATGTATTTCAGGTCTTCTTACATATCTTCATATCCTTTTAGATACTCATTTGAATATTACAATGTTACAAAAACAATGAGAGGTAGAAAGAAAAGGTGTCATTGAAATATTCATCTGTAAAGACTATACAAAAACTTGGCACAAGATTATAAAGAACATCTTTTTGGATAGAAGAATGAGAAGATAGAAGGAAAAAGAGAAAAAGGGGGCTAAATTAATGAGTTTTTGAGATTTTCTTAACAACTGTAGTCTTGGTAGTAAAAGAGCAAGAATATTAGAAGACATATCATACAATACATAACTGATAAGCATAACTTGCATCGTGTTTTAGGGCATAGTTTGATATATGTTTACCTGTTAATTCGATCATTTAGTATGTGTTTAGGCTAAAATTGTGTTAGTTTGTTAATTATTTGTGTTTTATGGGTTAGTACAAACTTTTGAGCTTAAATATTATAATTTTGAGGTACTTTGATGTGTTTGCTAGTGTTTTAGGGTTAGTATCGAAGAACGGAGGAGTTTCAAAAGACATTCGAACTAAAACAACGGTAGCCATGATCGTGACAGAAGGCTTAGATGTGGGTCACGATAGTGGCCTGCGTTGGGCAGACGTGCAGTTGCTTACGAACTTCATGCTTCGAGGGACTTTTTGGGCCTTTCAGACCTTGAAAAATCGTAGGGTTACCCAAGAAATAAAAGATTATTTAAAGAACAACAAGAGGAGAGAAAAAGGAGCTTTTTTGCATCAATCACCTTGAGAAACCCTAGAGAGAAATCATTGAGAGATAGAGCAAGAGAAGAAGGAAGAGAGAAGAGGACAAGAAGTACTTCCTGGATCAGGAGGTTTCTCGACGTTGTTGTCTCTCATCATCTATTTTAGAATGTATTTCCTGTTATTTTCAATCTTATTATTGTATAGAATTGGATTTAACAGTTGATGGTAGGATCTAGAATGTCGAGGTTGTTCTAAACTCACCTTCATAATTTTATTCTTGAATTAATGAGAATCTGATTGTTTATGTGTTTATTGGATATTGTTGTGGTTTGGTTATGTTGTTGCATAATTCGCTAATAAATCGAGATGGTGAATTGAATGAAAAACGATTAAATTGGACTAACGAGAGTTAGGTGATTTAATAG
>JANKOD010000002.1:19889024-19905327 GCA_026284645.1 Erythroxylum acuminatum
AGGTTTCAAAACATTAAATGAATCAATATCAAAAAAGTAAAAGAAATCAATACAAAAATTTAAAAAACCAATATTTGAATATCACTAAAGCTTATAAAAAAGATCAATGAAGGAAAGAGTAACTTATTAAACTTTAAGTCCAACATATTAGCTTGCTTAATCTTTTATGATGTGATTTTACGTATCGTATAAATTGTATGTTTTATTTAATTGACCTAGTTTAATTATAATCATGTTTTAAAGATTATGTTAGACCTTATTTAAATCTTAGATTCTCAAGAATTTACATCAAATGATGCCTTTTCTAATAATTAGGCCTTATGCTTAATGACTAGGTGGTTAATAGAAGTACAAGCTTCAAATCTTAAAAAAGTCATTTTCTTATTTTACTTTATTTATGTAATAGCATGATATAAGAGATAAGAATTTCACTTAATAAAACAAACCATTAAGAGTCCATATAAGATTTTTAAAAAATCCATGTCTAAACGATATGTTCATAAGATCTCAAAGCTTAGCCAAGCCATATACACTAATAACAAATCCTAGACACTTTCTTTAATCCTTTATCATTTTCACTTTAAACCTTAAGATACAAATCTAAGTATTTTCTATATCTTAGGTCTTAATACTCAACTTTAAACATTTCACTTTTATTTCAAACCCTAAAATTTAACTTTAGACATTTTCTCCATTTTAAGCCTTAAGATCAAGCTCTATGTATATCGTTTTTATTCAACCCTTAAGATTCAATTTTAGGACCTTTTCTTTATTTCAAGCCCTAAAACACAACTCTATATACATCATTTTTATTTCGAGCCCTAATATTTAGCTCGAAGCATTTTCTTTCAAACCCTAAAACTCAACTTTGGACATTTCTTTTTAATTCTAAGCTTCAAGACCTAAATCCAAGTATATTATTTTTATTCCAAACCTTAAGCTTCAGTTTTAAGCATTTCATTTTATTGTCAAAACCAAAGACTCAATTCTACGTC
The DNA here is from genome assembly GCA_026284645.1 of Erythroxylum acuminatum. Classification (NCBI taxonomy): domain Eukaryota; kingdom Viridiplantae; phylum Streptophyta; class Magnoliopsida; order Malpighiales; family Erythroxylaceae; genus Erythroxylum; species Erythroxylum acuminatum. The sequence goes on from JANKOD010000002.1 coordinate 19,890,020, forward strand.
TATTTTAATTTCAAGCCCTAAAATTCAAGTATAAGAATTTTTTCTATTTCAAAGTCTTAAGATTTATTCTAGACATTTTTTAAATCTCATTTCAATCTTTAGCATGCAATTATAAGATTTTTTTCCTATTTCAAATTCTAAGATCCTTTCTAGGTATTTCTCTTTTATTTTGAAACCTTAGGTAAGATCATAAGATCTTACGTATTCAATTATTTGCTTTAATTTTTATTTTAAACTCTAGACATCACTCTGGACATTTTATTTCAATCCCTAAGTAAAATTACAAACTCCTAAACATTTAACTACATGTTTTAACTCTTCTTTCATATGTTTTCATTTAACTCATATCTAAGTTTATTTTTCTCAAACTCTCTAAAATTCCAAAGCCTTTTTCAAACATATATAATCACTTAAGCAGATATAATAAGGTACCTAACACATTCCCTATTTTATAATAAGGTACCTAACACATTCCCTATTTTATAATTTGACTATAAACATTTTTTCTAATTAGAACTTCTATTTTCTTTCCTTAAAAATTTCTTTATCTTTCTTTCTTTAATAAGGTAGAGTAACAGGTATATTGACTTACTATATAGTCCTAGAAGCAATAGAAAATGAGTAATTATTTGTTTGCTTGTTTGTTTTATTCTCTCTCTTATTTTGATTGAAAACTTAAAACAAGCAAGAAACTATCCAATATAGAAACACACATGCATATTTAACTAGTGCAAAAAAGTAAAGGAAAAGAAATTTACTTCTATTAGGTTGCCTCCTAAAAAGCACCTTTGTTTAGGGTCGCTGGCTTGACTCCATGTTTTCTCCTCACGTGACGAAATTATGATCTTCTGATATCACAGTTTGAGCGACTTCCTCGTAAGGTTGTTCAAGATAGTGTCTTGGTTGATAATCTATCATGTTCAGTATATTCCCTATCTTCAGAATCTCAAACTCTATTGAGTCCATGCTATCGGGAAAGACCTCGAATGTATCTTCACCTTTTTCTTCTTCGTTCATTTTCTCTAACATGCTAGGTAAAAGTAAAGAGTCATTCTTAACAATAAATTGAAACTCAGTATTTACCTCTGAGCTAAAAGATATAGCTTTTTCTCCTTCGAGCTCTTCCTCCACTTCTTCTTTGTCACAAGCAATTCTTTGAGTATTACACTCAAGATTCTCAAGCTCCTCGTCACTTTGTAAAGCCTCTGCGCTAATGTCCCTTGGGTACATATCGGGTTGATATGGCTGCTCCTCTTTAATTTGCGATTCCAAGCGTTCGATTCTCTCTACCATCTCAACCATTTGGATTGCCACGTTCTAGAGTCAAGATATTGTATCCTAGTGGAATTATCTCATATTTTGCTGAATTTGCATCATATCCTCTTAGAACTGCTACACCTGCTATTGTACATCATGTTGAAATCGCAAAGTATTAGAATTCATAATATTAATCAATTCTTCCAAAGATGTATCTGAATCTTGTTGGCTCTCAACATCTTGGAGACTAGGCCTTGTATCATGTCAAAATTGGCATCAATCCTGCTAGAATTGTATTTTGTTGGATTTGCTAGATATTCTGTTAAATTTGCTGCATACCCTGTTAAAACTAAAGATTGTTAGCATTAGAAATCTTGATAAAGTCATCCATAGATGTAACTGAGTTATAATAAGAAGATTCTGGTCCATATGAAAATTGTTGTGTGTCCTACATCCTATCAGGGAAGCAATTCTGTTGATTGTCCCATCCATAATTAAAATTTGTATGATCACTCCAAACATAATTATAAGGTTGAGAATATGAGTTATGAAAGAAATTACTTCCATGTGTGTGTGTGTGTGTTTTTTTTTTTTTTTTTGTGTGTGTGTGTTTCAAATTTTGAATCACTAACACTAAACAAAAAGTGAAAAATCAAGACAGAACTGAAAAGAAACAAATTGTAAACAATTATGTACAAAACACCAATTAAAATTAAGAACAAAAAATAAAACATCACACTCTCTAGCAACGGCGCAAAAATTGGTAGCGCGTCGTAACACTACATAAACTAAACTAGACAACTACTATAGTAGTGGTGAGTCTAGGTTGATCCCACAAAGAGTGTTTGGTTAGCTTTTGAAATGAAATTAATTGGTTGTTTAGTTTTTTTTTTGGAGGGGGTGGGTGGGTTTAAAATAAGAAAAAAATAAAACTAACTTAAAGAAATCAAATTAAAGAAAACATGTGAAATAAATAAAACTAACTTAAAGAAATCAAATTAAAGAAAACATGTGAAAAATGATGAAAGTGGTGGATTCATTAGGGACCTAATTCTTTAGTTCAATCTCGGCCTACACTCTAATTGAAAATATTTCAATGATTTGTTGTTCTCAAACATCTCCTAGAAACTATTAATCGTATATTAATCTATTAACCTGAGTTTTCCCTTAGGTATTGTTTAATTAAGCTACGATCATTAAATAAACCTAGCCATCGAATAACCTATGATACGACCTCTAGATTCAATTGGGCGGTAGCATTATGAATTAGGAAAATCGATTAATCAAGGCAATAACCATATACGATGCATCATTTAGCCTAGGTTATGTCATCCCTAAATGATTACGAACCATTAGTCGCTACAAATGAATCTCAACATAATAATTACATATCACATTGAATATTCTAGTAATGGGTTTGTAATAAAACGATCCAGTGAACACATTTATATAATCCTTTCATAATACCTAAATCCGTACACATCGGATAATACAATCAATTTCTAAAGAGAGAGAAAAAAACAACAAATAAAAGGAGAAATACATTTAACTAGGTCGTTGACATTGAAGTCACCTCCGAATCGATGTCGGAAAGCTACCCCTCCACGGGTCTTCTCACGGTGGAGAGCTTGCCTCCCTCTTTATGCTCTCTCGAAGCTCCTGAAGTTCCCAGCCAAAACACACCAAAACTTTCTTAAAAGTTGCCGCCACATGTTGCTATGTATTTATTGAGAATGTACAGTTAAATGGGTGAGCTATCAATAGCTCACGGTGGTGCATGGGGTTGTCACAGGTGTGACTATGTGTCACACCTGTGACTTAACATTGCATAGGCGTGTGGGCTGCCTCATGCCCATGCATTTATATTGCATAACTGTGAGCTAAACATCACGACTGTGCAATAATTTGGGATGGCCATGAGTTAATGCTCACGGCCATTCCAAATTAATATATGATCGTGAGTGATTTTCATATCATTTTCCCCATTTTTTTTCTTTTTCTTGTCTCCCCCCTTTTGATATGTTCAACATATATCTCATCTTTCTTGGCATTTTCTTGTCTTCTCTTGCTTTTAATCTTCTTCTTCTTGCTTCATTAGGACGAGTGAGTGTGAATATTTGGAAAACGACTCAAAGATGGTGCTTTCAACTCACTTTAGCTCTTTTGTTTATGAATTTTGCCTAAAACCACATATGAGTCAAAGTAAGTATCTTAAGCAATTTCATATCATTAATCGCTAAGTATTATGGAATAAATATACAATCAATTAATCACATATCAATTACTCAATAAAGATTAAAGTTTCAAATTTAAATTAAAGAGGAAGGAAAGAATAAAGAGCTTTTTGTCCAAAAGATAGCTGGAAAGTATCAAAAAGTCATTTAGAATCCAGTCTACGTTAGCTATTAATCAAGAACAGGTCAATCTTGGAAGAAAGAGAAGTATTCAATAAGATACACTAAGGATTTAAGATTGAAGATGTATGAAAATTATTTCTTAATCTTTTTATTTATTGTTTGTATGTTATTATTTCATTGTTAATTATGAAAATAATTAGGATATAGATTTAGGTATAATGGAATCACTTAATTCATGCATCGAGTTTTAATTATTTGATTCATGCATCGATTTTTAAAAGATGAGATGTATAATTAGATCACAATATGGATAAAGGGGGTTAAGTATCAGTTAAGAACCATAAGATATTCCTAGGTTAGGGTAAAACTTATCCTAAGAATTCATATAATAAATTAATGCATTCTGAGGATGCCTTGGTTAGAAAGAGATTTCGATTGATTCAATATAAGGATAGGAGTTATATTTCTTGAGAGAGAATATAATTATAACTTAAGAATTCTTACCAACCTAAGAAAATACAATTTTTCATTAAATTAAGGTGAGGTAAAATATAGAAAATTCTTAGGGAACACATTATCTAAATCTAGGTTATCCATGTATTGTTTTACCCTTGTTCATTTCTTTGTTTTGGCATTTAGGTTTATTATTTATTTTCTTCTTCAATCAATCATAATTGTTGATCTAGCTAATTAACTTTATGAATAGTTCTTCCAAAAAAAGTTTATGAATAGTTGGTAACTAACCGACAACCTTATGGGATTGACCTTTATTTGCCAATGTTAGATATGGCTACGTTGTGTGCTTACGTTAAAATATACATAACCAACTATGTGACAAAGATTACAAAGTAAGTTTTGAAAGAAGCTTATGTTTCTAGAACCATTGATAATATAATTACATTTTAAGGTAAGAGAGAAAGTAGCAGTTATACAATTAATCTTAATGAACCTTTTAAAAAAGTGTGAAGTGTCTAATATTTATAAGTGAAGATGCATATATTTGGAATAGAAGATTTGGACACGTAAGTATGGACCTCATCTCAAATCTAAACTCCAAGTAACTTGATAATGGACTTCCAAGTGTTAAATTTGAGAAAGATAAAGTATGTAAAGCTTGCCAAAATTAAGAGCTTATTTAAGAGTAAAAATTCAGTAACTTCTACTATATCCTTATTATTACTTCATATGGATTTGTTTAGTCCTACTAGATTTATTAGTCTAAGTGAAGAGTTTTATGCTTTTGTCATAGTAGATGACTTTAATAGATTTACATGAGTTATATTCATAGCTAACAAAAATGAATGCTTTATGATATTTATTAAGTTTGTCAAGATAGTTCAAAATGAAAGAGAACTCTCCATTACATCAATTAAAAGTGACTATATTAGAGAATTTTAAAAAAATATTTTGTTCAAATCTTTTTGTAAAGAAATTAAAATTTTCATATTTTTACCTACTCTTATAACTTCCTAACAAAATGGCATTGTTGAAAGGAAAATAGGATATTAAAAGAATAGATGAATATGATCTCTCAAAGTATTATTAGGTAGAAGCTATAGCAAACACATGCTACATATCCAATAGAGTTTATATAAGACCAAATATAGATAAAACTACTTATGAACTTTAGCATGGGAAAAGGCAAAAGATTAGTTATTTAAAAGTGTTTGGTTGTAAGTACTATATTTTAAACACTAAGGATAACTTGGGTAAGTTTATTTCAAAAGTGGATGAATACTCTTATTATTAAAGAATTCGTGCATGTTGTTTTTGATGAATCTAAACATTTTGCCTCTAAGAAAAGTCTTAAGGACGATAATGTAGGTTTATATAAGGATTTGGAGAAATTAGCCTTTAAGGAAAACAAGGATGATCTAAAATAGCCATAAGAGGAAGTTATTGAACTAAATGAGGAAGATAAAAAAGATAAGAAGCTTACTAAGGATTGAAAATTCAAGAATAATCATCATCTAATAAATCATGTCAATAAGGGGTAATTACTTTAGAAACATAAAACATCTTGCTTTAATCTTATAGCAAGTAGACCTGATATTACATTTAGTATATGCTTGTATGCTTGATTTTAATCAAGCCTTAAGGAGTCCCACCTTCTAGCCATTAAGCGTATCCTTAGATACTAATACGGTACCTTGTCAGTAAGGCTTGGGTATCCTAACAACACAATTTTTAATTTACTTAGCTATTAAGATGCAAATTATGTCGTTAATCTTTTAAATAGGAAAGGCACATTTAGTAATTGTCAATTTCTAGGTAATGCATTGGTATTATGGTTTAGTAAGAAACAAAGTTCATTTTCCTTATCAAACATATAAACTAAATATGTAGTTTTCAATAATTTTTTGTGTACAAATTCAATGACTTAGACAACAACTTAGAGAGTATAACATGAACCACACAAAGATACTAATTAGGTGTGATAATAATAGTGCCATTTTTCACATAATAAATTCTATTCAACACTTGGGAGCTAAACATGTAGAAATTAAATATCATTTTAATATAGATAATGTGTAAAATAAGGATATTAAGTTAGGATTTGTTGATATTTTACATCTATTGACCAACCAATTCCCTAAACAAAAGAATGAGGATAGATTTTGCACGATTATGAGAGAATTAGGCATGAATAATAAGAATTCCATTTGGTAAGGATATCTATAAATGCTTAAATTTGATTTTGATTGTTTTCTATTTGATTTATTATATGCTTTAGTATTTTATTATTGTAGACTTTTGATAATTGACATCGTTTGATGTTTCTAGAAAAGGAGAGAGAAACTGATATTAGATTTAGAAAGAGTGATTAATTTCAATGTTATTTAGAAAAAGTTAGTGATATTAAATTTATGAGGAGCAATTAATTTTAGTGATTAACATGTAATTTTTTTGTGTCACATTGAGCTAGTTACTCGTATTGCCTTGGAACAATAAACTATATGTGTTTGATTTTGCTTTGTTTATCTAATATTATAAAATATTTTTTCATTATAAAAAAGGGGGAGATTCTAAAATTAAGCGAAGTTACAATTCATATTTTGATGATAAAAAAACATAAGTACCACTAATGAGTTTTTATTATAAAAGCAATAATGGTCATGCACAAATCAAGATACATCTTATGAAGACATTAAAAAATAGTTAGAGTTCAAGTCATTCAAGTAAAAAACAAAATCAAGAACAAGAACAATGCATAATAAAGTTATAAATGAATATGTAATATTTATTGTACTTCCTACTTTGTCACCTTGATATTTTAGAGGCTCATGATACATAAGAGCATGATCATTTAAACTCCTTGGACGAGTATTTTATACTCATCAAAGAGGAATTAAGATTTTGATCTCACAGAAAATCCTCTTAATTCTTAAAACATTATCTAGGGACATTTAAAGAAGTGTTTAAGACAATTTTACATTAAGAAAATTAAGTTTAAGCATTTAAAGATATTGGCATCATAATTTTAGATATATTGGTTGACTTATGTAGGTTAGTAGTAGACTAAAGTTGGTTAAAAATGTTAAACCTTTGTATCAAAAGTTTTTAAGGACAATGGTTGGTGCTTTGGATGACCAATATGTTTTATTGGTCAATCAATATGTCACATTGGTTGGTTAATATCTCAATAGCTAGTAGGTTTGTGTATGCAATGCCAATTGATCGGCTAATGTATAGTAACTATCTATAGCAATGGCTAATTTGGCCTCAAACTTACAAATACATGATTTTTCATTACTTTAGATATGAGAAAACATTTATGCGTTGTATAAACATATTTCAAAAAGTTTTACAAAAGTTTTGTGTACGTTCGTTGCTGCATTTTGAGGGGAGTGAGTTTTTAAATTTATCAAAGTGATTAAGGTCTTTTAAGTTGTAAAATATTTTTTTGAGTAAGATTAATGCTCACCTTAAAGAAAAATAGTAAGAAGAGTTGCTTTTTACTTGTAGAAAATAAGATTGTTGTAAGAAGGCTCTTTTTTTATCTTATCAAAAAAGGAATTATCAAAAAGGGAAATTAAGAAGGTTCATTTTTATCTTATAAAAAAATGAAATTTAGTAAACATATGAGAAGTGTCTTGGAAAATATAAGTAAGCAAAGGTTGTTCATCGAACCACTATAAATTATTTTTCCTTTTTTATTCCTTGTACTTTTAATTATTATTTAATTGTATTATTAATTTGTATTAAACTATTTATCATATATTCAGTATTGGTCAATTGTATTTGTTAGGTAAAATAGTTATTTAAATTTATAACACCCTATTTAGGTGTAATTAAAAGCCAACATATTCAATAAAATAATTTTAAATTGAAACCTATTATCTTAGAATGTAGGTTTATGTTAAAGTTAAATGCTGATATAAATGTATATTTTGTTAAAAGGCAAATTAATGAGATTGCATACTATTTGACACAAATTTTAATTATACACTAGTTTTTGTATTTAAAATCAATTTCATGGATTCTTATTGAGATCTTTTCTTTGTCATGTTTCTTATATTTCTTAGAAAAAAAATATGTTTACCCAAAAAAAATATTAGAGGATAGACTATCCCAAACTAGTTTATTTAATTAGAAATATCAATTTTGATCCGGTCCAGTTTAATTTTTGGTCAGATTAATTGAGTTACGGGCTAGAAACGGTTAATACATCTGTGGATAAACCAATAAAATCTCGAGCGTAAGTCTACTCCGCCGCCAGAGTCTTAACGCATAGTGTCGTAGTCGTCACCGCAGCTTGCCATCCTGAGAATGCAAAACAAAATTCCTTTCCATATCAATCCAAAACCCGAACTGACCATCCCAAAATCATAAAAGTCGCAAACTTAATCCTCGTTTTCTTCCTATCTCATGGGGTTGCCGGAAACTGTCGATTTTGGCCGCAATTTCGCGGTCATGGTCAGAGTCCACGGCCCTGTATGACCCCTCTATCTGTTTACGCTTTCAATAGCCTATTATCATCCGAGCGCTGATTACATTCTGGTAATATTGTGTTTTTCTGTGTCTTTAACAGGACCCGAAGGGACTGAAGATGCGGAAACATGCGTTTCATCTATACAAGTGAGCAAGTTTATGTTCTAATTTGAAATTTTGATTCTTTGTTTCCGCCTCTTCTTTGGTTTTATACTTCGCCGTGTGTAGTTCCGGAAAGACAACACTTTCAGCGTCTGGGATGCTTTTGTCTGACAACCTTTACGATGCTAGCGTGGCGAATCGGGTTTTGGAAGGCAACGGCCAGGTCCTGTCGTTGGTGCTGACTGTTGCTTCTGTTGTTGAGCCGTTTCTGTCACGTCAGCATAGAGATGGCACTGCTCAGGTTCCAGTATCTCACTATTTTGATATGCTTCATTGCATTTCTTCTTCTACATGTTGGTGATGGAGTTCTTGACGGATTTGTTGGTGACAAGGAGCTATTGTTTGCTTCAGGGTCGGCCTCAGTTGATTCCCGGTGCTCAGATTGATGTTATGTTAGAGGTGCGAGCTGATTACGGGCAATTGTGTATTTTGTAATGATTATTTGATTGGTTTCCTGGGTTCAAGATTATGGCATTCTTAAACTTTTTGTTCTGGTCATCAGGGAAGGCTAAGGCTGGAAAAGGATATTGAGAAGGATATAAACAAACAGGCTTCTTTTTGGCTGACTGCTCAACTTATAAAACTGGTAGGCTTTACATTCTCTAGTTAGCTATCAAACTATTACGAATAGTAGTGAGAATTGCATTACAATTTCATACCTGCAGTTCTAGCATTTGCCTTACAATCTCAACTGAAATTAGCTGTACTACTAAAGTATTGTGCTAAGCACCATATTATGTTGTTTGACTTGATATTGTAATTTTGTGGTCTTATGAACTACTTAAATCATTCTATTTAGGATGTTTGTAGTGTCATGAATCTAAAACTGCTTGATGACACGTAATCTGATGGGTGTGGAAAATTATCATACCCTGGTGGAAACTGAAGGCTGCAGTTGATATGGATATGGAATGATTATGACATGTTGATTTCCTTTCTTCGTACTTTAATAGAAAAGAAAATTTGAAATATGCTTTCTTTTGGTGTTCATGGTGATTTTGGGCCTAGTATAATCCCTTTCTCTTATGAAGCTACCAAGGTTTGAACCTTGGTGGATGAGGAGGTGCTCTTATCTCTTTACCACCTAAGCTAAGCCATAAATATATGGCAACACGTTGCTGATTGCTTGATGTCTTGTGAAGGTTGATGTTCCTGCATCGTCCAATTCTCTCCAATCACTTCTTGAAGGTTCTTCAGGCCCTCTGGATCGTGGATGGGAGTTTGGTTGGTCTATGGGAACAAATGATGGTGGTCCTCAAGCTTTTAAGGATGCATTGAAGATACAGGTTACTGAAGCGCAATGGATACTCTTTTATCTCTAGCATATTTGTCTCCTGCTGTTGATAGTGTTCAGAACTTATATGATAATGCTGTTCAATGTCGTAGAAATCTATTTTTTGACTTTTAGGAAAAGGAACAGCAATTCATTGTTCAAACAACAATCTAGAGTCCATCTTAATTCTGAGGCAAATTAGAGTGACATCTGATTTTTTAATCTTGTAAACATTATCATCTTTTAGAATTATTACTCATTTCTTTATTCAAGGCTTCTGAGTGCTACTCATTAACAGGCATATGCTCTGCATCATCTTTTCTATTTTTGACCACAAATGGTCTGGAAGTTTTCTTTACAAACTTATTGTTCTAATGGAATGAAATATTTCACATATAACATTTATGAACTGCCTCAAATGCCACTATTGAATTGAAAGTACTATTGACGATTACGTACATCAAAAAGCTTTTATAACAAAATAACCTATAGGATTTTTGATGTGATGTGCACACATCATAAACATATATTTGTGCTTCTGTATGTTTTGCAGTTATATCTTACAATTAAAGGTTTGGATAATAATTAGAGCAATTTTAAAAAGTTCTTTTAGTTGTTCGCCTTATTGAATCTTTTCCTAATAAAGCATGATATACTAAAGATAAGCAGAATTAATCTGTCAGGGTGAGCAATACAATTCTTCATTCATTGGGGCTGATAGGCACTTGGTAGGGCAGGAATCTGATGATTCAAATCTTATGCGAAAGTTAGCTACAAGAATTGCCATTTTTGGAGTTTGCATAGATTTAAAGGTACAGTACATTTATGCTGTTCTACTTTATTTCCATATTCATGTCATTTTGTCGTTCATCAGGAAAGCTAATGCTTTGGTAAATTTTACATTCTTCATATGCATACTATAGTTGTTATTATTATCCTTTAGGATCTGCCAAGCATTGCTGTATCACGTTTAAATTCAAGAGGAGATTCTCTTTTAGCAGTGGGTTCTCCTTTTGGTGTCCTCTCACCTGTACACTTCTTTAACAGGTACTTTTTCTTTATTTATTTCGATAGTTTCTTGAGCTTCTTTTTCAATTTTTATGAGGTTGCGTTATAAGGGATCTCATGCCTGAGGATATGGTAATGTGATCACATGCCATCATCTTGAAGACTTTATTGGCAACTGTTATTGTTGCTCTTATCATTTGTTTTAATTTATTGGATTTTTTTAATCATGAAGGAGCCAAGTGGTTAAGCCCTTCATTGCAAGAATGCTGAACTTGATATTGATCCTGATAGTAACAACAAGTAGCTTGTTGGCGATTTATGTTAGTCATCCAACTATTAGAATAGAAATGTGAAAGTTTGCCTGTATTATATGCTCATTGAATTATTGACGAACAAAATTTTTAGATCTTCCTATCGTTACCCTGCCCTCTCTCTCAAAATTGTGCATTTCAGTCTGCAGTTATTCCCAACATTGTAGTGGGTTTATGTTTCTTCTATCTTTTCCATTTGAATCAGCATATCTGTAGGATCCATTACCAATTGTCAGCCACCTGGTTCATCCAACATCTCATTGCTGATGTCTGATATTCGGTGTCTACCAGGTATGACATTTTGCTGCAGGATCATATGGTTGTGTTGATGCTACGAAAATTCTTATTCAGTCTGGACACTGAACATTTCAGGGATGGAAGGTGGTCCTGTGTTTAGCAGACATGCACATCTCATTGGCATCTTAACTAGACCATTGAGGCAAAAGAGTAGTGGTGCCGAAGTTCAGGTAACTTTGAATCTATTTTTGAATCAGAAACCATCCTTTGGATAACAGATCATACAAAATTTTAGCATTGGTTAACAGCTGGTGATTCCGTGGGAAGCCATTGCAACTGCTTGCAGTGACTTACTGCTGAAGGTGCCTCAAATTGCAGAAAAAGGGATCAATTTTAACAAGGAAAACTTAAATGCTGTAGGGAATACAGACATTCATGCGTCAGAAGGGCCTTTTAACTTTAATTCCCATTGCCTTCCACCACTATCACTTGAGAAGGCAATGGCTTCTATCTGCCTTATTACTGTTGATGAAGGTGTCTGGGCATCTGGGGTTCTGCTCAATGATCAAGGCCTCATACTTACAAATGCTCACTTATTAGAACCATGGAGATTTGGAAAAGCAACTGTAAGTGGTGGAATAGATGATATAAAATCAGGGTCCCATTTATTTGAGCCTGAAACTTCAACATGTCGAACATGCACTGAGTTTGACGACTTTGAAGAGAGTCAAGGAACATCCTTGAAGACGTTGGATTTTATGGTTGCTTCTATGTCTAGAGAGAGCAAGGGATACAAATTAAGTTTTCCAAACGGAGGCCACAGAAGTTTACGAGTTCGCTTGGATCATGCCAAATCTTGGATTTGGTGTGATGCCAAAGTAGTATATGTTTCTAAGGGTCCTTTGGATGTTGCGCTATTGCAACTTAAAAGTACTCCTAGTCAACTTTACCCTATCAATGTGGATCATACATTCCCACATTTGGGATCAAAGGCATATATTGTTGGACACGGACTTTTTGGTCCAAGATGCGGTAATCTCCTTGCTTAGTTAGATTGGCCAAAATGTTGAAAAGGACTGTTTTCAATCATTTATCTTTTACACTTGATTTACTAATTTATTTTTTAGAACTTAAGGTTTAGCTTAAGCATTGCACGGATATCTAATTGAGTGTCATTTCAAATAATTGTTGGACTCACATCCTTTAAGATGAAGGCAAACCTTGAACGTCAACTGTATTGGTGTTGTTGAACATGTCTTTATTGAATCATGTGATCTACTATTACCTGAATATGCACATGACTGCATAGATAAATGAAATGTTGACAATGTTGCAGTGAGACTAACGTGGATGGCTAAAATATGTTGAGGGCCTTAAGTGTTTTTAAGCGATTTCAGATCAATGTGGCTATACTTTTTGTTTGTCTTGCAAAGCTTTTCTTCAGTAAGATATGGGAATTAGCTTTTTGAAATTTTAGTTATGTTTTACATGTATCCATGTTGTTTGGTGTATGCCCCTCCGTATGTCAGTCAGGGGTGTATGTGATAATCTTCTATCACTATCGCTTTTTTCATTTGTAGATGCAGCTTCTGGATTCTTTCTGGCATTTGCAATTGTTAGATATTGTTTTTAGCTTGGTATCTGATAGATAATGCTTGTAGCAAGTCACTTCTGAGTTATTTCACCTTCTATTTTGCAGCTCTTTCCCCTTCAGTTTGCTCTGGAGTGGTTGCAAAGATTGTGAAAGCCAAGGTGTCCTCTACGTATCAATCAACTCAAGGAGAGTATTCATACGTTCCAGCAATGCTTGAAACAACAGCTGCTGTATATCCTGGTGGTAGCGGTGGTGCTGTCATGAATTCAAAAGGTTATATGATTGGGCTTGTGACCAGGTACAATTCACAAAAGTTCACTTAAGGTATCTTTCATCAAAAAGCACTAATTTGTAAGATCTCTCTCCAGAAGAGACGCACTAAGTGATAGTTATAATCTCTCCTTGTTCATGTTAAATCCAATCAACATTCTGTGTTCTTGTTGTGAGATTTTGCTGATCCCAACTTGTCTATTGGATCAGGATTCTTTATCTAGAGTAACATTTCAATCATTGGCCATAATATCTATGATTAAATGCATTAAGCTCAATGTAAGATTGATGGGCTGTCGGATATCAATGTCTCACATCCCTTACATGAGAATTTTGGACGCCTGCATTGAATTATGTCTTGTAGGTTTCATTACTGCATTGAATTGGCAAAGGTCACTTGTATGGTATTCTTATTGGTTTTGCTATTTTGTTTCCAGTATTATTGGTTCATAGATGTGCTTAGTAAATCTTGTCAATTTGTCCCAATTAATTTGAACTACTATAGTTAATGAGATAACTTCTTGATACAGTAATGCCAGGCATGGAGGAGGAATAGTTATACCTTATCTGAACTTCAGCATCCCATGTGCAGTTTTGACACCTGTCTTTGAGTTTTCAAAAGGTTTGTTTATCCGAACTAATAATTAAGAATTTGTTAGTAATAAACATTGTTATAAGTTCTGGATTAGTTCAGCCATTTCAACGGGATGTCCTGGACGTATTACGTGAATAATCCAGATGATTTTTACGAAAATTTGCTTGTGGTGGTTTAACTAGTTGTATAGTGCCCTTGATTATGTCTGAAACACTTGCAGTATGTTACCGTCTTTTTGTTATCCAATTTAGAAGCTCAGATTTAGTTGTTTCTTGTGTTTTCTCATTGTGAAAAAGTATCTTGGGTAAACAATGACTGGCAACTGCAAGAAACACTATAAGGAGTGTATATCCTTAACATTTTAAATCTACTATCAAAGTCTCTATTTGGGTCCATATTTGTCCAATGTGAAACGCAAACAGGGGTTCCCTCGGGAGTTGAATCTGTAGGAACTTTATTTCCTTGCTGCATCACAACGGTAGGCCCCTAGCTGTAATCAAAGATCCGCGTAGTTATTTGCATGTGGTTTCATAGTCTTTGAAGATGCTACAAATATGCTCTTGTTATGGCAGATATGCAGGATTTATCACTTCTTCAACGTCTTGATCAACCAAATGAGTTCCTTTCTTCGATATGGGCACTCACGCCGCCACTAACTTCCAAGCCACACCCTCTGTCAGTACTAGAAGACAATGACAAACAAGTGAAGGGTTCCAAATTCGCTAAATTCATAGCTGAAACGGGTAAAGTCTCCACAATACCTTCAAACACAACTTTCTCCAGCAAGTTATGACAATATGCCGTTTGTCTTTAATTTTTTGCAAATAAAGAAAAATTTTACCATATGAATTGGGTATAATGGATAGGCTGGGATGAGTATCCTTGTATGTATCAGGAATTTGTTGTAATCTAAATGCCATATGAAGACGATTGTCGCTTACAATTTTTTTTGGCAGTTGTACTCCCTTCAATTCTTAGCTCACACAATGCTGAAGCAATGAAATCCATTTCTGTAATTATACATAATTGTTTGGTTTTTCTTGGTAGAATGGAGCTCATTTATAGTGTGTACTCACTTTAAGAAAGGATGAATTACGAATACCGACCCTTTTATGACATATAGGCATTAATGGTAAAGTAAAACTAGCCCTTAAGAATACCTGCATTAGAAAAAACAAAAGTCTAACTAAATGGTGAGAATTAAATATTTCCCTTCTTTTTTTTCAAAGTTTTTTTAATTAGGTGTTTTATTTATTTTAACTTTTATAATTATTGTGAATTTTTAATTTTTGTTTTTAAAATAATAATAAAT
>JANKOD010000002.1:19905596-19918824 GCA_026284645.1 Erythroxylum acuminatum
AATAAATAATATAAAATTTATTATTTATAAACTAATATTTATTTTATATATTTTCAATTATTAAATTAAAATTTATTTGAAATTTATATATTTTAAAAATATATTTTAAATTTAATTATATTTAATAATAATTATTAAATTAAAATTGTAATTATTATTTATTATTATGATTTTTGGAGACAAGGTTAAAAACATACAGTACAACTGTATAATATGATAATAAATTATTTTGTAATTTTTAAAAAAATTTAAAGACTATTTCATAAATTTAAAAAGTTACTCAAAATGGTACTCGATATTAACCGGTACTGATACAGTATCGTATTAGAACCCAATCTGATACCAAGTTTAGTACGATATTCTAAACATTGGTTGAAGAGGAGTACTGTTTTATAAAATAGTTCTTGTAAAGTTAAGAGAAATAAAATGTTAAATTAGCTAGTGTATTTTTTAGATTAAATTTCTGAGAAAAGTAATCTAAATATTAAGGGAGTGTTGGGATTTAGAATCGAAGTAAAGTATTACTACTTTTTCTAAATTGGAAAAATTTTTACTCTTCTAACTACTCAAAAGAATAAACTAAACATGATAATATAAATTTTAAGAAAAAATTATTTTCCCAAGCAAAAATTCATGTCAACTAAAAAAGGCCTAAAAGTATATAAAGACCGTTTACGATCAAAAGCATGTGTAACTGTATCCAATACAAGCCCAATATGCTGAACGATAAAACAAAAAACGAAAGTGAGCCCAACTGACTTGTATAAAACTTCCAAAGCAGTCTCCGTCTCCGTCTCTTCAACCTCCAATTTTCTTTTTTCTTTACTTTTTGAGTCACCTTGATTCGCTCGTTTTAATTTTTCTATGGAGAAGTATTGCTCAATAGTGGGCGGTGACTAGGACCCCACCACGATACTGGCAGTGTTTTAGTTGTACCAGCTATAAGTTGAGCGAAAGAGGCAGGCAGACGAGGTGAAGAATGGCGGAGACTTCCGGCTTCAAGGAATACTTGCCCGGTTTACTCGCTGGCGTCTCCACCGTAATCACTGGTCACCCTTTCGACACGGTTAAGGTATATAGGGCAAACCCAGTTCGCAAATTCCCGTCTTTATCACTCTACGCCATTCTATGTTATATCTTTGCATTTGGACTTGTACATATTCTTGCAGGAGTCGTCTTCGAGATTGATTTTCTGTGGTAAGGGACAAAGTTTCTGTTGTAGTTTAATGATTGGTGATCGTTTTTGTTTATTTGGTTTTCATATTTTCAGGTGAAGCTGCAAAAGCACAATACAGAAGCACATGGGATTAAGTACAAGAATGGGTTGCATTGCGCTGCTAGGATACTACAGACTGAAGGAGTATTCTTCTTTTAACAAGTGCTTTCTTGGGAGCCGAATAATTTAACTCAAAAATTTGACTTTTGTTTTCTAAAAGTTTTAGATGGATGAATTGTGGGATAGAATGTCTTGTTCAGAACTGTATGTGGTTAGAATGTCTTGTTCAGAACTGTATGTGATTGTTTAGGTAATAATAGCTTAAAATTAATGTTGTGATTACAGATAAGTAAACTTCTTGCATTGGATTAATTGTTTGAGTTTTAAAGATGTTTTAATTTAAACCGCAAATATCTATTGTGTGTCTGGAGACTGGAGTAGGTTAGTGATTAATATTAATACATTGTGCCAAAACTTTCTTTCTTTTTATCTGTCCGTTAGATTGCTAGTTTATTGTCTCTGATTAGCCTGTAACTAAAATATGAACTTCAGGGATTTTGGGGTTTGAATGTTCTTGGATTTGATTTCAAAGGATGGCCATGCAAAGTGATGTTTGTTTTTCACAGGTTAAAGGACTTTACACAGGGGCCACATCATCTTTTGTTGGGGTGGCTTTTGAGAGTTCACTTCTTTTTGGAATTTATTCGCAAACCAAACGATCCTTGCAGGTTTGTGCACAGACAAGCTTCTTGGTTATTTTGGTTGCACTGCTGTATAGAGTTGCCTATTAGGGGCAGTTGCGAATTGAATGGCTTATTAGGCTGTGGAGATGCATATTTTAGCAATCATCTTCAAGCTCTGCTTCTTGACATAACTTTTCTTTGCGCTCTTGCAGGGGGGAATTCAAAGTGATGTACCCCAGGCTGAAGTAATAATTCCTTCAGCGGCTTATGGTGGGGCAATCATCAGTTTTGTGTTATGCCCATCAGAGCTAGTAAAAGTAAGTTGCTTTCAGTGTTAATACATTATAGCATGGTCTCCAAGTTATCGATCTGTAACATTCTTTGAAACTAAACTGTTTCAGTGTAGGATGCAAGTACAAGGCACGGATTCCTTGGTTCCAAAATGCAGCAGATACAATAGTCCTCTTGCTTGTGCCTTTCAAACAGTGCGCAATGAAGGGGTGAGGAAATCCTATGCCTATTTAAAAGTTAGTTTTAGGAGTTCTTCTGTTGATGGAAAAATTTTCAGGTTACAGGAATTTTTCGCGGAGGTTTTACCACATTAATGAGGGAATCTATTGGAAATGCAGTTTTCTTTAGTGTTTATGAATATGTTCGACATTACATGCATTTACACTTGAAAGCCAATTCATCTTACCAAAGCAATTGGATTGACATGGGGATTGGTATAGTAACTGGTGGACTTGGTGGTGTCGCTGTAAGCACTATGTTATTCTTAAATCATCTTTTGATTTGGATGTTCCATTGAATGTCAAAAGTGCTTCTTTGTGTTTTTTGCTTTTGTTGGTTACATTCTCAATACCATACAGTTCTGGACTGCTGTATTACCCTTGGATGTAGCTAAGACCATCATCCAGACTTCCCCAGACGCGAAATCCACAAGAAACCCATTCCATGTTTTGAACTCAGTAAGATGCCCCGATCTCATGCTATGATATGGATTTGGGAGGCCTGTGTATACATTAAGAACAAGAAAAACATGCTAACCTAGTACTCTTGGTAGATTTACAGGAGAACTGGACTTAAAGGGTGCTATGCAGGTTTGGGACCCACAATAGTGAGAGCATTCCCTGCAAATGCAGCTGCTATAGTCACGTGGGAGCTAGCTATGAAAATATTGGGAATCAAGCATGGCTAGAAATGCTAGTTAATGACCAAAATACTAGTTAGGTTGATCAACAAAATTTTTTCCTGTATTTCGATTTGGAATGATAGACACGATTCCGTTCTTTTTCGACGATGGCATTGTGTTTTGCCTGAAATTACCCCCGGTCGTCAGGGAAGCAGCATTTAATTTATATCTTTAAATTTGTTTTTTGAAATCATTTGATCCCTGATATGTTTGGAATTGCTATCTGCCAAGGACTCAATATGGTCAACTGAGCTATTGGATTGTTCTCCTGAGCAGCTTCTGCGTATTTTAATTTCCTTGCACACTTTTCCGTCTAATGTATTGCTACGTTGTCTTTGAGTTCTAGGGACAGGTAGAAACTCAAAAATTGGTAATCTGAACCCAAGAATAAATCGAAAGGACGCCTCCATTTATGTACATTTGAGAAAGTACGAATTCCATGTAGCAGATTGAGTCTAAATTCCTGCTATTCTCGGGTAAGAACTCTGATACTGGAAGTTCAATGTGGCTGCTAAGAATCCACGCTCAAAACGATTGACAGATAAAAAGTAAAGTTGGAAAACCAAGCTCCTGGCGGCGCGGTACCAGTACACCTGTTAAGAAGCTTATGAATGTTAGAGCTCAAACCAACCATTGTTTATCCTCTTATGTAGGTCCGTGATTCATAATCATAATTGAGACGTCCCTTCGAGGATTGTCGAGACACACTGCGCGCAAACTAATGTATGTTCTTGTTGAGATGTGCTAAGCGCCGCCAAGAAGAGGAGTGGATAATATTGATGATCTAAAGAGCCCGTATATACGTTCTAGTTGATATATTCTCAGAATTAGTCCAGAACCTAACATACTACATGGGATTATTTCGTAATGCAGTTAGCAGCTCAAGACATTAATCTAGATAACCGTTCAAGGTAAAGTAAGACTGCATAGTCATCAATGACCATTTTATTGGAAGAATGAAAGTCATTAGTGAATAAAAGCCCTAATGATAAGGTTCCTGTTATTCGTACTTGTTTTTTTACATCCAGAAATTCCCTCAAATGTAAAGATAAAGATGGCTGAATTGATGATTGACAGAAGAGAGAGAGCAAGCTAGAGATGTACATATATATATATATATGTGACACATCTTAAACGATCTAACCAGAACAGGAGGAGGTAAGTTGTTGGAAAAATGCCATATATTCTTCCCTAGGTACCTCCAAATACAGGCCAAACCATTGTTAGTTGAAACCTTCTCCATGGCTGTCCACAGAGCTTTTCCTACGCCGTTCATTGTGTCCAGCTAGGCGTCTGCGACAGCTCTTTTTGCTGTTATCGAACTCTGACAAGTCATGAAACCTGTAGCTCTTGAAACAGAGATAAATGAAAAGAATTATATCCCACAAGTACACCAAAAGTAGTTGAGCCTATTTATTCAATGGCATACGAAGCTTAAAGCTTCTTAGTTTATCAAAAGTTAAGACTATGATCGAGTGTTTACTTTCTCAAATGCGAAAAATAAAACGATGGTCACATTGAACAAAAGGCTTCCCGACGTTATTTTCACATAGCAGCACTACATGCACATATCTGAGTACAGGAAAAAAAGATGTGTGCAGGTTTTTCTGATCATTAATATGGAAGAAGCAGCTAATAAATGTTATGCCAAAAAAAGCTTGGGAAAGAAAAAGCAAGTTGAAACACCTCAATTGTAAAGCAAACTAATGCTAGGCTTCAAAATGTTGGTATGTCAATAGTATAACTTTACGTGCCACTTGTGAACAATAAGGTATATACGTAGTTATAATTTAATAATTTTAACGTATACTTGGAAAATATTTCATTTCAGTTTTGTTAGGTATATATAGGATTTGACGCTATTTAAATTTCCTAGTACTAGGGCACCCAACACACGAAGTTTCAACAACCAAGTGCAACCTAGACACATTCCAATTGTCTATGATCAACGTAAATTCGTAATTGACAAGTTATTTAATCAGAGCATAATAAATTAAGAATTCCATCAAAATTTGACATAAAATGAGCATTGTAGAATAATATAATAAAATGTTCACTGACTCCTTTCCATACAGAAGGATGGAGTGGAATTATGTAGATAAAGAAATTAGAGAAATGAAAGGACAATTTACACATATGTAATGGTATGCACAGTATAGATATAGGAAGTAGGACATTAATGAAATTTAACTGTTATGTCCTGCTCCCCCTGAAGGAGGGATAGATAGATAGATACTTTTGTGATCTCCAGCTCACACCCTTATCTTTTGGCTACAGTATTGGCATGAGATGAGTGACTCGTGAGAAAGTTGGAAGACGTAAATTATTTACTAAAACCCAACTATTCTCCAGAAGATTGTACACTAGAAAGGTGAAATTTCATGAACTACAGTCTCTTCTTGTAGTACATATACTTTCTACCTTTCTGGTAACTATCCACTTTTAAGAAAGAAAGGTCAAAAGTTTAAAAGATGTTAATACTTCATTGTTTAGATCATCATTATACTTATTGTTCACCATAAAATGTTTTATCATTACTATTTGGAACATATGCATAATGAGGGCGCCATTAGTATGTTATCGAGTTGTTTGGGCAACTTAAACCGAAAATTGTATGGGAACTGAGCCAATAGTTAGATATGAATGATGAATATTTTGTAATTGGACATTTAATTGTAGATTATAACTAAAATTTTAACACTGAAAGAGTTAATTATGGAATAAAGAGTAATTGATCGAAATGAACAAACTGGAAAGAAAGAATTTGCTTTTTAATGAAAATAATGATGTAAGACTTATCATATTTTGATGCGTAGAGACTGAAAAGCAACACGGAAGTAAGGAAAGGAAATGGGTAGAAAATTAGGGTTTGACCTGCTACATTGTTGGCAAAAACGTTGCTGGTTTTTATTGACAAGGACGACAGGAGCCTTGGCGTGGTGCTCGCACACCTTATGGCGTCTATGGTACCGCCTGGCATCGACCATGTTGGCGGAGCAACCGTCGGCCTGACAAGAAACCGCCGGGATTGACCCACCGATACTGGATCCTTTCTTGCCTTTCTTCTTCTTGTCAGTGTTGTCAGAAAACCCTAACTCACTAGCCGTAGTATCCTCGTCATCTTCCTCTTCCTCTTCATCTTCAATCTCCATCAAGCTTCTCTTTCCCTCAGCTTTATTGCTTTCCATGAAGATCACAAAGGAAGAGAGAAATGCAAAGAAGCAGGAGAAGGAGGAGAAGAAGAAGAAGAAGACCAGGACTTGACCAATGAGTGAAAAAAGAAGAAATACAGGTGTGAAGTGAGGACCACAAAGAGAGAGAGAGAGAGAGACTTCATTTTTATTCTCAAATATCACATGAGCGTAATGGTGGTGGGTAAGAAATAAAAGATTCATGTGATTAGCTACAAGACTAGTTACCTACACACCAAACGTGAATCTGTTTCACATCAAGAGCAAACTATCTCTCTCCAACTTGTCATATAGTGCCGTGTATGTATGTACGTGGATCCGATTATGTCTTTCATATACTGTCGTGTATGTATGTACGTGGATCCTATTTCTTTCCTGACCAAGGTCAATTATGTGGAACTTCTACGGTATTTATTCGTATACTTTTGGCTGAAGAGCTGGAGGCATCTACGGATGTAACAAGTGGAGCCTCTATTATGCGCAGGGAAGGTCGTTTTCTAGGCGAGCGAGGACAATTGTGGTTGCATTTTCGAGCAGAGTACGATCGAAAGGTGAAAGGTGAAAGGTGAAAGGTGAAAGGTGAAAGAAAGCCGAGTCCGGTCCAATGATTCAGCGCGTAGGTACGAATATCAGCAATTATGTATGTCCTTTGCATCTAGTTCCTTACCTCCTTGTCTATTTTCCCTTCACTTTTGAAGTTTTTCACAATGATGTTTTGGGTGGTAGCCAACGGAATTGCCAAGGGGTGGGCACCTAAATTCAGGCATCGTGCCTTCCCACAAATATCTACAATTTCTATATTCTGTGCATCATCACTTTGGTCCATCTTCTAAGTTCATTGGTCCCCCCTCACTCGATCTTGTACTAGGGAAACCTATTGATGCTGAAAGACCTATAGCTAGTTTGAGGCTTTCAATTCCTTCCAAAATTAAGAAGCAAAATATTAATTTCAGGTTTGAAATAACGACTAAATATGGTATTAGATAGGCATTCTTCCTTGAGAATCCTCAGGGTATCTTAAGCTTTACTTCAAAGTAAGTCATCTTCCTAAATGACTTCAACACTTATTTTCTCATATCAGCCTATTATATTTAAAATTTTTTTTTGATGTTCTTCTAAATATTTAATTTTAATTAACAAAAATATGTTTGTATTAGTGTTGTACATAAGACCATCCAATTTGAAGATTTGAAAATATCTAGAATTATTCTAAATGTCAAAGATCTGCAAAATTAATTTCCGAAATCATATTGAATTAAAAATTTTCCTTTCATATTGTATTGAAAATTCATTATAATATGGTTTAGAGATTTGATTCTTTTAGAATAATAAATAACTTGTCTAATAAAATAATGAATTGTATACCTTAATTAAATATGAATTATTAAAACTTAAGTTAATAAAAAATGTTAATTAAGACAATCTTATTTATACAACCAATTTCATGTTATCAAATATAAAAAAATATTGAAAATAAGGAGAATTAAAGAATCAAATTTCAAGTGAGGGATTAGAACCCCCTAAATACCGTTCCTATGTACCTCTTGTATGTCATACATTTTACTTATTATTGTTAATTAAAATTATGTAAACTAGAAGCCGATTAATTAAGCCAAAGTTGCTATAATGGTGGACTATATCATTGTTTCAAGACTTAACAACCTCAATCTAGTATCCTAACCCCTTTCATACAATTAAACAACAATAATAACAACAAGTCACTATAAATCTTGTTGATACATGCAGTCTAGGATAGTCTAGTAATACACAGTTTTACTCTTAATTGGTAGAGAAATTATTTCTGATAGACTCACATGGGGAGAAAAAATGCACATACATACTAAAATAACGAAATTATAATAATTTAAGAATAAAATAATAATAAAAATAGACATAAAAAATGATGATGATGATGATGATAATAATAATACATATGTATAAATGAAATATGCAAATAAATAATAAAATAAATATAGAATAAGATAAAGAGTAAATATAAAAGATAAACAAGTAAATAAATACACAAAAAAGACAAGTTAATATGAAAGGAAATGTTTATGTTAACTAACTAACAGGAAAGTACCACATATTTAATATCTAGGCTAAATACAACACATAAGACATGAAGAAAAATGTTTAAAATAATTATAACAACCAATATTGTGAATACCATATCAGATTTAGTATTGGATTAGATTTTGGTATGGTACTGTATCAGTACTGGTCAACATCGAACAGCGTTTTGGGTAATTTTTTAAATTTACGAAATAGTCCATGCATTTTTTAGAAATTGCAAAATAATTTATTGTCATATTGTACAGGTGTTCTGTATAGTTTATAAGTTTATATTAATCATGTTTCCAAAAATCATAATAATAAATAATAACCACAATTAATATGAAATAATAATAATTTTAAGATATTTCACATATAAATAATAACTACAATTAATATGAAAAAGAAAATTATCATCATAAAAATATAAAATTAAGAACAATACAAATATTTAAAATATTACAATTTCATCATATAATAAATAATAATTTCATCAAAACATCCAATAAAAGGAATAATAAATATCCTTAACTCTCAAACTATTACAATTTATGAAAGAAGTTCGTGATAAGGAATCAACCAAGTAGAAGTGAAACATATAACAAAAACATTTGCAATTACATTACATATATAGAATTTAACATATACATCAAATATAAGTAAAATTAAAAGAAGAGAAAAAACAAAAACTTGGAACTTGATTCAATCGTCTACGGGAGAATACCTACTATAACTATACATTGATCTCAGTTATGATTTGGTACAAAATTCTTACCATTGAGAGAAGCCTCATTATCATCATCATTTAAATTTAATGTACCAAATGACATGTCAATGCTTTCCCAACCAAGATTATCTTCCAAGTTATTCACATTTATCAAATCTGGTTTCTCAGAAACCCAATCCACCAAAAGATAGATATTATCAATAGAAATTGGATATGTTGAACTACTTGTGCTATTAAAACTCCTAGAAAACAATAAAATTTAATTATTCAAAAAATATAAGAAAATACATCAACATTAATAATGATAATAACATACCTTTCCTAAAGCTTTAAATTGTAACGAATGAATATCAAGTCATTCAATCTCTTGTGCTCCAATCTATTCCTTTTCTTGGAATGGATGAATTCAAATGTACTCCAATTTCGTTCACAGCCTGTTGCCCTCGCATATTGATTTAAAATTTGAATTGCAAACTTTTGCAATTCAGGAACACTACTTTTGAATTGAGCTTACTAAGAAGCTGTAAGTTGTAAGATAAAAAAAGTAGCATTACAAACAAAATAAAGTGATAATTAATTTTCAACAAATAAGAAAAAAGAAACAACTAATTCCTGGAGAAAGTTTTGCTTTTTGTCAAATAGCAATCGGTAATCCAAAATCCCCAGAAGACTGCTTATAAAGCTCTATTTGTGAGCTTAAGAGATATTGCATCATTTCATGGCCAATAATTGTTGTAATAGTGAATAACATTCATCTACTAACTTTAGCTTTCTTTGTAAATTTCGGTCTGAAATAAACACTATGATTAAAAACGCCTTAGCTGCAAACAGCAGAGAAGCAAGTCGCCTTTCCCATCTCTCATTGATGATTGCAAGATACGGTGTATACAAAGAAGGCTTATGTTTCATATTGGCCTTGATTGCTTCCTTCGTCCTTTCCAAGACATAAAAAAAGACTCATTATTGGCTTTTCTTCACTATCAGCCAAACAAAGCACCCTCAACAAATGCTCACAAACTCGGATAACAAATTGATATTAAGACTAAAATTCTCTATCTTCCAGTATAATGTTGGAAACATTCAATCTAGCATTAGACCTAACATGTTGAGATGTAACTCATTTATCACTTGTAAACATTTGTCTTAACTCTTTCTTTATCGAAACAAAAGATTGAAGTGATAAGAAATTCTTTTCAAATCTTGTCACACTAGGACGACACAAAATCTTACCATTGGTAAATTCCTTTCTCATTAAATTCAACACCCATGCACGATTATAGACGAACTTGATCACTTTTTTAGCTTTCTGCATAGTCTCATAAATAATAGTAAAATACCTAGGATTCGCTATATTCTCTAGCATTAGTTTAATGTAATGTGCAACACAAGAAGTCCAAAAAAAGAATTACACTTATTTTGTAACCTTCTTTCTGCCACAGTAATGAACTGAACAATGTTTTCTGGCCTCACTTCCTTCATAAATTCATCAAATATATCAAATAAAGTATCAGTATTTTTAATAAGGCTAGATGCATTAATAGACTTCAAAAACATTGAGCCATTTGTAGAATAAACCAAAATAATAATAATAGGCTCTTGTCTCATATTTGTCAAACGATCACACATGATTAAGCACCCAAAAGTAGCCTAATTCACTCTTCTTTAAGCTAAATAACTTTTAATTTCAGTAATTGAGCAACTCAAAAGTTTACCTCTTAAGTTATCAATCAAAAGAGCTTTATATCCCGAGCCATAAGAGGCTATTGCATCTACCATAGGTTGATAATAATAAGATTGAGAATAATTGAATGATGATCCTGTGTCATACCACCATCTAGCTATTGCTATGGCAACATTGTGAGCTACATCTTTCGATTGCAATGCACGAAGAATTGAAGGTTGGGCTTTAGAAGTTGTTTGTGGTTCAAGAAAACTAGTCAACTGCCTTTTTCTTTTCCTCACATCAGGTCCAAGTATAACATTCACTTCTTCCTGGGACTAGGATAGAACACTACCATTATCATCTTCAACATTTCCACAATCACCACGAAAACTAGCAAACGAACTTTCACTACCAATTTCAAAATTCATCCTTTCCCTTCTTTCTTTCTCATGTTGATATTCTTCAAGCAATGTGTTCATTTGCCACTTTACATCATGATTTACTTTTTTATGGGATTCTACATCTCCTTTAACCCCAGCTAAATGCTTATTCAATTAGGTAATTCCTCCACCTTTCAAATGTTTGTTACAACATAAGCAAATTTTATGGTTCTTCATACTCAGGACCAATGCAGTATGAGCCAAAACAGGATCATTGTATCTTCCTAAAGCAGTTTGATTAGGAGTACTTGAACTTCCTTCCAACACAATCCAATTTTATCTAATACAATTCATTAATAAGTCAGAAACCAACAATTTAAGTTTTCAACATACACAATTACACAATACACAAGTCCAACATATGTAATATAACTCATTTTGTATGATTACCTCCGTAAATGAACATTTATAAATATATATTACTAGCTAAGGTAGGACTTGGTTTCTTAATAATGAGAGCATTTGTTTGTGGAATTTAATTAGAAAAATATTTGTGGGCATAGAAGATACATTCATGTGTACGAAAGTGAAACTTGTGGCTAATAAATAAACCACACACTTGCTGACTTTACATTTGTAGTTTGTAAAAGGAAATTAGTTCCGTCACATATGATTGAAGTAATAAGATATATTAACTTATGATTAAGCTACATGCGTGGTAGGTTGAATGTTAAGCTTCACCATACTTTAATGACATACAATTCAATGAAGAAATGCATATCAATTTCTCATGACAATGAATTCTCGTGTCAATGAAAGAATTGATAGATGCGTGATTTCAATTGATAGCATTAAGTTCTGCCTAATCCACAAGCCTATGACATTGACTCGATCACTTCAATGAAATCTTATAGAAGCTCAAGTTTAATATCAACAATCAACAAAAAAGATGGAGCTTGACTATATTCCAAGGTATTGAATTTATTTAGATTTGATTTTGGAAATTAATAAAGAAGTTGAGATATCTTGTATAACTTATTCAAGTAACAAGGAGTTTAGTTTATTAAAAGATAACGTATAAATTGTACGATATCCTTTTCTAGAAGTGAAAGAATGTAACCATTATTTTATATAATTTACAATATTCCTATAAGGAAAAGACAAATTGAATGTCAAAACTTTAAATTTAATATTTGAAATTAAGGAAAATTATTATCAATTCTTTATCTTTATTCTTTATTAAAGAATATGGAGGAAATTTTAGTTAAGTTTCATTAACAAAAGAAGAAGAAGAAATTATTAAAGTGTATTCATTTTAATTATATAAATTTCTAATATATGGATTGGAAAGAATCATATTCATCATTACTCTTGCAATGTAAGCAACTAAAAGTCATGTTTCTTTTGTACGATGATAGTTTGTGATTACTTACAATTTACAAATGCAAATGGTATGCTTAAAATTCATATCTCAATTCATGCATAGCCATATCATGAATGAACTAAATTATAACCAACAAGAAAGAAAAACCGTGCATCATTCATTTAACTCCAATCAAAATATCAAATTTCAAGTTTCCAACCTAACACAAATCACAAATCCATACAATTTAATTCCAACTCCTAACTTCTAACTTCCAACTTCCAACAATCCAACATATTCACAAATGCAATTAAGTAAAAAAAACAATTAAAAACAAAACCAAAAAATTCTCAATGTATTTGGTTCAGAATTTTTAGGTCCAGTTGGGTTTGAATCTGGATCTTTTCCAGATCTGGCGAGTGGCAACTCCAAAATCAGTGGTGGATGGTGGACGGTGGTGGAGAGTGGAGTGGCATGGAGAAGGGCATGACTGAAGCGGTGAAGCCTAAAAATGGTTCGGTGTGGCGAGTGGTGACGGATGGCGTGGATAGGAGGGCATGTGGTGGTGATGTGGAGGAACCGAGGAGGGCATGCAGTTTTGTCGCTGGCCGGGGAGGTAGAAACAATCATCGGATAGGAGAACGAGAGCGAGAGAGATTATGAGATTGGAGAGTGTTAGGGAGAGAGATGAAAAATGAGAAAGAAGAGTAAATGGGTCAGGGGGGGTTTGATTAAAATTTTAGGATTTTTGCTAATTA
>JANKOD010000002.1:19927901-19941608 GCA_026284645.1 Erythroxylum acuminatum
AATTTGCAAAAAATTATAAAACAAATGTAAATTAAAAAATTAATTATAATTCATATTTATTAAATTCAATTTTTATTCGGAAATTGAAATTTACAAATTTATTAATTCAAATTGATTAACCATTAATTTTGCAAAAATAGTTTAAATCAATTTATTTTCATTATTAATTATTAAACAATTTACGACGTCTATACAAGGAGACGTCGTAGAAAGGGAATGTTTTACGACGTCTTCCAAACGTCGGCATTAACAACCATTTATCGACGTTTCCTTATAACGTCGTAACATATACTCACATTCACGGACGTCTTCATACACGTCGTAAAATGCTACTTTTCCACGACGTCCTAAATACGTCGTTAAAACATTTCAATCTGTGACGTCTACTTCAGACGTCGCAAACTGTGTTAGCCTTTACGGACGTCTTTAGAAACGTCGAAGAATATCTGCCCCTTCAACGACGTGTTCCAACAGACGTCGTAGATCACCAATGCTTACCCTACCTTTCACGACGTTGTTTGCGACGTTTGCATTGACGTCGACAATAGTGTTCTACGACGGCAAATTTCCTTTACCGACGTTTAAAAAACGACGCAAAATGCCTCCTTTTCTTGTAGTGAAAATTCTTTGAAAATTTTATGACACCATATCAAATTGTCGAATCATATATTTTAAAAGAGAAAAATAAAAAGTTCTATACATTTTTGAAATGACAATGTTGTTAGCTAAATTTAATTTTAGACTTAGTGAATTCAAAATTATAAATAAGAGAGTTATTTAAACATTGGCGATGCTTCTGGAAAAGTGTCGTAATAAGGTAGCCCTTGGTAACAAATTTGGAGAAGCGTCACCAAAGATGAATCCTTTTGCGATGCTTTCTTGAAATCATCGTCAAAGGGTTTCCTATTTTGGCGACAATTTTGTGTGACCTTTTAACAATGATTTTTGTATTCGTCTGCCAATATCTCCAAAACGAGATCATTTTATCAAATTGAAAAGTTAATTACCCAAAGATAGGAGGAAATCATTGTTTTTGTCCTATCTTTGTCTTCTTAATTGGGATAAACTCTCTTCCAGTTTGGTGTCCAAGTTCTTAGCTTGGTCATTGTCTACAGTGTCAGTCTTCGTCTTCGTCACCAATGTGCGTCTTCATCTTTGTCACTGGTGTACGTCTTCATCTTTTTCTCCACACAAGAGTTTTGGTTTCCCATGTAATTTATTTCCACAATACTTATACGTAGTTTGTTGGTCTTCGTTTAAATGAGGATAAACCTTGTGGTTGGGTTGGCCGACATACAGCAAAGCTAGAGAGAGAACGTATTTTAATATTTTTTCGAAGACCTTCACTCAAAATTCTTGCCAAAAGCTAAAGAAAAAACGTATCCATTCAAAGTTGAATTTTGATGAACCAAAATCCTTCCTTCCAATTCTTACCTTTCTCAAAAATAAAAACATATGATAAAATAAATCCCTAAATCCACATACAATATAGTATTCTTTATTAACACTTCAGTAAAATTTGGAAAAAAACCTTGTGGTTGGGTCGGTCTTGTTAGGCCCAGGCCTAGACCCGGAATGATATGTGGGCCGGTCAGCCCATTCATTAATGGTGACCTAAACCTAGCATACATTTCTTATATAAGATATTATCCCACCATGAAACAGATACGACATTAGAACCCTGATTTTCTCTGTTCTTAGCTACCAAAACCTCTACCAAAAGACTAACTTGAGCGTCGGAGGGGCCTGCCGGCAATTAACTCTCGGTATGCCTTATGCTGTTTTGCAGGTATTCACTTGCTAAAGTCAGTCGGAATCATGGATCCATGTAGCAGCGTCCAGCCCCACCAGAATCAGACAGAACCAGAAATAAATCTCATGTGATGTTTCTCTCTAGAGGATCCAATTCCTATTGTATTGCTTGAATCTATCTTGCATCTCTTAAAGCTTCTACATATGTGGTGGGTTCTTAGACCATAGACATATTAGCAATAAAATATATAGGAGTATGGATAAACAAAAGAAGTAGAAGAAAATAAATGGCATGAAAAACCATATGATCTGAATCCTATTAATATTGGACAAGTGATTGACTGTTGTTGGAAAAGTGATTGACTTTTATTCGAAAAAGAAGTTACACTTCTCACGAAATCTTGTAACTAGCTAGGTTTTTTGGTGATTATATGGCTTTTTTATTGAACGAAACCAACCACTCTATGATAAATTAGGTATGGTGTCTATCTTACTAAGATTGTTTGATGGCATAATGTTTAGGTTCTCAAGACAAAATTAAGTAATATGGTCTGTTGGTGAGAAATAATTGGAATTTCCATGTTTATAACCACTGAAAAGATAAATCAGAATTTTATTGTTAAAAAATTTATTATTTTGTAAACCATATAATTTATATCCCTTTGACCCACTAGATAACCTAAAAAACATTTTATAAATCAAGCCTCAAATTTTTCTTTATAATGTAAAACATTAGTGGCACAGAAAGATATCAAAACACCTTCAAATGGTCATATATAGGTAATTATAATGTTAATATCTTAAAAAGGTTTTCCGAGATAACCTTTTTCAAGGAATCTTATTCAAAATGTAAGTAGAAGAAAGAATACACTCATACATGATAGTCTGATTGGTTTATTTCTAATACCAATATGAATTAACCACAAGTACACGGTGTATCTAAAGTTAGTACCCGCAAGTACAGGTTGATCACACGAGCACAATGATTACCTTTCTCCTATTATCTAGCTTAAGGATTGATTTTGAATTTTAACAAAGGAAACTAAAACCTAAACAATTAAAAGGAAGCAATTTTGAACACAGAGGCAAAAGAAATCACTTAGAAAACAATCAATATCAAGAATTAGTGTCTAGGTTATGAATCCTCCTAAAACCCTTAAACAATTGACCTTTTATTATGCAATTGTTTTATTAACTATTGGACTGTATGCGAATAACTCATTTGAGACTACTAACAACTAATATTAGAATTATCAACAGATATTGTTTAGGTTAAAGGTACTAAGATTGCTTTACTGATTTGTGAATTCCGCTATTAGGTTTGACCATAATTTAAAAGATTTATGTCGACTTATCTCTAGGTTTGCAATCAACTCCTTTTAATTATGATAGATCTATTCATACACAGATTTTTTAATCTTTATGTTATAAAATCAAATTATGTACTAATATTCCAGATATATTAGAACACTTATTAAGCATATAATTGAATCATAATAGATCAATCAATAAAATTGCATTAGATAAAAGAATCAAAACATGTTATAACCAAACTAAGGTTCATCTCACCTAGACACTAAAGATGTTTAGTTATACATAATAGAAAACGAAATCAAACATAAATTGGAAGAAAAACGAATAGAAAACAAAGAGTTCATAATTCTAAATCTCTCTTTCTCTTCTATCAAATGTTTTTGCAACTTTGAGGTTGATGTTGTAATCTATTAAATCTTTTGATGATTTCATAGTGTTTTCCACTTCTCCATATCAATATCGTCCCTTCTAGATGTTCTCCACATCTGGAATCATCTCTAAAAGTTTGCCCCCTCATTATGCCTCCACTCACATCTACTTATAGTAATTTTTAGGATTTCTAACAGAAACATGTTCTCATACACGAGTGTGTACTAGACCTTGTATCATCCAAAATCTCTAGAATTAATGAATATGCACACTATGAGAAACTTATATAGCCATATACACAGCCTTGTATCCCTTAAATGCTTCAAATCTTCGTTTTATGTCGTATTTTTATCTGAATTCTTCTCCATTTGGTCTATAAAGGCAATCATATCCTATAAATGCACTTGGAGCGAATTAAGTACCAAATATATAATAGAACGATAAAATATCAAGGAAAATACATCAACTATGGGTGTATAAATATGATCAAATATACATCTATCAAACATTGCCACACTTAGACTATGTTTGGTTAGACGTAAGGTTTCAATAGAATGGAATGGAATGGTTTATAATGGAATGGAATGGAAATGGATTTAATACTAGAAAATTGTTGTTTGGGAGGGATTGAATGGTTCATAATGTAATATAGTGAAATGTTGTTTGGAAGAAGAGTTTATAATGTAATATAATGAAAAGTTGTTTAACATTTGACATTCCATCATAAACCGTCCTCCCAAATGATGGAATAATATTATATTCCATTCCGTTCCATTAATAAGCCCCCAACTAAATATAGCCTTAAGCTTTTAGTTGTTCTCAAACAAACCATAATCAAAATTATAAATATTACAACATCCATCCTTCATTAATTTTAATCTATCCATTTATACTGTAAACCATCATATCTTATTGAATCAAATTAACATACCATTAAATGATTTTGTTTATTATTTCAAGAGTAAAACTAACCCTCCAACTTCAAGTCAGTCACTTTTATGCTTTTCATATAGTTTCTAAGATTAGTGTTGTAGGATCTTGGACCTACATATCCTTCTATCTCATTCCTTTAGTGTACACTTTTAAAGTCATCATGTACTATCCAAGGCCATTGCATTATTGAATGGATATTTCTCAATTTCTCCTGTGAGAAATTCCTTTAAAATTTGAAGTTTGAGGCGTATAAAAATGTGATATTTATTATGTGATTTCTTAGAGCAATGTCACTTTAAAATGCATCATCTATTCATTTGAATTAATTAGGTTAATCATTGAACTTCTATGGTCAAAAGCCACTATTATAAAACAAAAATGGCGGTGTCAGGAGTCTCCAAAAGCTATCCAAAATTATAAGCTTTGACATACTTTCCTACTTTAGATTAGTTTCTAGTAATCCCAATAAAAAGTCTTAGCTTCTTAGCAAATTCTCTAGCAACAGCTAGTTCATTAGGGAAATTTATGCCTCTAGAATTTCATACAATAATGGACATTAAATTAACATAGAAGTTACAGGGCTCTTACCCTTACTTTTTCTTCCTATTTTCCTCTTTCTATTACTTTGAAATTCTCCTTGTGCTTGTCCATTTTGTCTTTTCCTGGATTATTCTTTTTCAGGAAATTCTTTGTTTGGTTCTTGATGAACTTCAACTAAAGTGTTGCTTGAGTAGTGCACTAGTATATCACTGTTTATTTCCTATGCATTGCTTGAATTTCCTTGTATTCGTACCATTGCTTCCTCTACTCTAATTGAGTTAAAGGTAGGGTTTGCATTTAGATTAGGGATTATATTTTTGGTTAAGGGCTTGTTCAGTCCCTTCCACTGAAGTTGAACTTCCAAGGTTCACCAATTCCTCGTAGTCTCCTCTAAGTTCTTAAACCTATACGCGCTCTCAAGTCTCAAACAACAGGTTATAAAAAGCAATGCATTAAGAATCTATGGTCACAATTCCTCAAATGTTGACAATCCCACATTTCTGAAGAAGTGTCTTTTCTTATGTCCTCGTGCTAGCTAGTACAATAAGATTTCGTAACCATCTTTTAAATTAATATGGGTGATGAAAATTAGTTGAGAAAAAGGTTGTTGAAGAGATATACGAACATGAAAAAAAATGTCGAACTCCATGAATGGAGCGATAAGTGACCTGGATGTGCCACCATCTGACAAACACCAAACAACCACAGCAAAGAAGACTCTGCTGACCGACAGTCATCTTAGAATATGTCTTTCTCGGGTCTCAGCTACAACTGTGAATTTGACAAGGAAACAGTCATTATGCAACAACCTCTAGAAGTTTTTCTTTTAACTATTTTCAATCTTTATTTTGTTTAAGCAAATAAAATTTAGCATACAAATTGATCAAAGTTTAATCTCTGAAAACAAAGGTGCACTACAAGAAAATAACGATTTTGTGACGGAAAAATAGCGACAGTAAACAAATCATCGTTGTTTACCAACGGAATATATAAAAACGTCGGTAAATGTGTCGTGAAAAGTTGAATTTAGCGACAGAACAATACTGTCGGTAAGTAAAGCAGGAATTGATGGATCTTTATATTTGTATTTTGTAAACAGGTTACCATCTAGGTATTAATTTCATTCAATAGAAAGATGGCATATGGTTATGTTTTATGCAGGTAGAACGACCCATCGATTTGTTGAAATGTAATTTTCTATCTGAAGAGACTTTCCGGGACACAGGTTCGGTTGGATTTTATGGAACTCATTAAAGTCTACCGTACCATCTCTTTCTCCGAGAGATTTGCGTAAAGATGACGAGTCTGGAATATTTAATGCCTCCGGTTCAACTCGTACAGGAGTAAGAATATACCTTCTGTATGCAAACATGACCAAGGCTCACTGACTTTTAACAGAATGCAATCGAGATATGGAATGTTAATGAATAGCTGAGGTTACGGTTAACTTACTAAAGTCAAGCTTCTAACCAACAAAATAGACGAAACTGGGTGGTGGTGATTGAATTGTCGGAGTAAATCAATCTAAAGATTTATCACTTCAACATGTAATAAAAAAAATCGTAGTTTACTTAAAATTTTAAAAAAATATAGATGATTGAAAATGTAAATCAAATTTAATAATTAATTTTAAAAATAAAATCATATTTTTATGTTATTTTGCAGAAAATGTTGATAAGAGGTGACACCTGCGTAGCACACCGATATCAATATATGTTAGGCACGATGATGCTATTGGTGTGTCACCATTTTTGTTTAAGTTGCATTGTTTTGACTACACAACATTAATTGGTGTTGATGATCATAATTCACGTCCCGACCACATCGATCTCTTCGATTTCATTTTCAAATTAGAATATCAAAATGACAGCTATGGAGTATCACAGACGTCTCTCAATTCAACTCGTGAAATTCTCCCACATCTTGGTTCAATTATTGGCTACATTTAATACAGATCTTCAACATTGTGAACTTGCTATATTAACCAATGTATGTACCAATCATTTTAATTACAACAGTAGTTTGCTCCTTTTAATTACAATTGTAGTAGTTTGCCAATGAATTATATGTTTACCATTATTTTATTACTAATAAGAGTTATTAAGGTAAAACGAAATGATAAAATAAACAATTCAAAATTTTACGACTAAAACAATTGAACCGAATATTAATCGGTCAATTTATTCATGACAATGCAATGAAACTTTTTGCACCTGTTTGTCGCAAATACTTCCATGGAACTCACGACTCTTTAAAAAATGTTGCATTTTATTTTGTCTTAACATCAAATAATATGTTCCAAAAGAGTTTTTTTTTCCCAATGTCTTCTGAAAAAAACATTCACAACAAGGAACATACCGATTTCCAAATAATTTAAGACATGCATACCATTCAAATGGATAGACAATAAATATAATAAAAATCAATATTTATCAGTACTCGTTATTGTATTACGTAGGCGTTTATCTTCATTGCTAATAACAAACATCATCTATCATGTAACAAGTTGTTCATTTCGATTTCCACTCCCTCCTTCCCATTATTTGTTACAAATGAGAGTTCCAAACATCTCAATGTAGAATTATGTGACATTCTTTTGGCAATATAATAATAAAGTAGGTCGTATAACAAACAAAATTTGAGAGTACGTACGGACCTCTAAAATTCAGTCAGTATTCAACAATAAATTCATTTACTAGCTAATATTATATATTTTGCGTTGAAAATTTGTGTCCCATGAACAACAAAAAAAAAGGAATTCATGATTTCTTGAATGATAAAATCATTTTAATAAATAACTTTGTTAAGATATATGCTATATATCTCATTATTTAATTTTGACATTTTTTATTATTGGATATTTAGATAATAATTAAAAATATAAATCAAGAAGTCTTATTTGAATTGGATTCTTAGATAGAGTTGTTGTGCAAATATAAGTCTATCTTGAATGAAGATTCACGTGGATCATGTTTCCTCTGGAGATATGGACAATGCAAGGTGATGTGTGGGTGGTGTGAGTGAAGGTTGTCTTGTATTTTTCTGCTGCGTGACTCTATTCTTTGAGGGACATACGTGAGTTATTATGTGATTTGTAGTGTGGTGGATGTTGGCGTGATTTTTTGGAGAGTTGGTCTTATTGCGTGGGTCACTCTATGCTGTCCACATTTTTGCGGTAAAATATGTGAGTGTTTTGATGAGGTTTTTCTGGTGCGAAGAAAATTGAAGACAACCAAAGGTAGGTTGATACCAACGTGACCCAGCTCTTGCACTTGAAGCGTCATTTACTTGGTGAAGGTTTATGGTTGGGTGTTTAACTGATGGGTTGTGCATGATTTGATTGTTGCTACACACATACGGGCTGAATTGATGAAGACTCGTGAGTGTCTCTTGGTCTGTGTCTTTGGTTTGTTCTTATTGTTGGTGAATGAGTAGATCACATGGTAGTGGAGTACAGAAAATTTCAAGGCAGTAGCAGATTGGGTAGCTAGTGTCATTGGTGAACAACTATCAGAATAATCTTCAGAAGAGCTGAAAATTTTGGGAAGATGTTCTTTGTTTCTTTCTCAAGTGTTTTCATTTATGTTGAATTTTGTTTAATCACTTGAATTGTTTAGTTTGTTTTGTTATCATTAAACATTGTTTGAGAAAATCCTCTATTGAGGTTAGTACGAGGCGATCGTACTATTGCGTGTGAAATTCTTTCATAGGTAGTGAGAACGAGAGATAGTGTCAAGGGTTGAGTGGTGTCGACTCAGTAAAACCTTGTATAAAACTATTGTCAATAGTGAAAAAATTAAGCTGGGTGAGGGCCCCGCAGACGTAGGCAAGGTGTATTGAGCTACGTTTCCAAATTTTGGCATTGACCTGTTTAATTTCGTATTTATTTTTATGTTTTCGTTTGTGCTGAAAAATTAACAGTTGCTGATACAGGTACTTTATATCTAGTAACTGACATATATAGTTACAAGTAACTACTGGCGGAACCTTACAAGTAACTACGATCAAATCGGAAAGTTTGCAAAACAACCATCCCTTCAATTTTTTTCAATTGATATCAGAACAGGTCACCAAATTAGAACTTCGTAGAAAGTTGGTGCAGATTCGAGTTTCGCAAACATGGCTACAAGAGAAGGTGTATCGATCATTAGACCACCACTGTTGGATGGCTCTAACTATCCTACATGGAAATCACGGATGAGAGTCTTCATCCAAGCTCAGGGTATAAAAGCTTGGTATTCAGTAGTACATGGGTGGACGCATCCGATGATTACTAATGATAAAGGAAAGGCAGTTTAAAAAGATCCATATGAATGGAAAAGAGTCGAAAAAGAAAGTGTACTTGGAAACTCATAAGCAATGCATGCAATTTTTAGTGTTGTTGAAGAAGGACGCTTCTCAATTATATCAGCCTATGAATCGGCTAAAGAAGCGTGGGATGCTTTGCAAACTATTCATAAAGGATCTAAATCTGTGATAGTGTCAAAACTACAGATATTAGATGTGAGGTTGAAGAACTGAAGATGGATGAAAATGAGACTACTGGGGACTTTCATGAAAGATTATGCGATATAGCAAATCAGGCACATCAACTCAAGAAAAAATATTCCAATCTGAAACTAGTCAAGAAGACTTGAGATCACTACCTCCAAGATTTATTTCAAAAATTGCAACAATCTAAGACGCTCATGACATCAGTGACTTGTCATTGGAGAAGGTAATTGGAATTCTTATGAATTTTGAAATGAATTTATTAAGGAGCAAACAAGAAAAGAGCAAAGAATTGACACTACAAGCTGAAACTAGAAAAGGCATAAATGATATAGAAGATGAATCTGATGAGAATAAAGATATGGAATTATTGACAAGAAATTTCAGTAAGTGGTTAAAGAAAGTGAAGAAGGATATATCCAAGTTTAGGTAAAACAGTAGGAGTTCATTGAACACCAACTTCAAACAACAAGTCAAAACTCAGAAGGGTGAAAGAAGAGTAAGGAGAATTCAATGTCATGAGTGTTAGGGCTTAGGACATGTGCAACCAGAATGTGCTAATACCTTGAAGAAGAGAAAAGGGAAATCTTTTACTAATACTTAGAGTGAAAATGAATCCGAAAGTGAGTATGTTAGTGAAGAAGAAGTTATGAATAGTGCTGCGTTAGTTACTTTGTACAGCAAAAGTCCAGATACTTATTTAACAGTAACCGAAAAAGAAGTAACTGAAGAAGAAAAAGTGAGTAAATCAGGAAATTTTAGAGAAAAAAAATGCAAACGATTCAGCTTAAAGCTCAATCTCATATTATGACAGTGATAATAGTATTTCAGATGATAAAAAAGGAAGGTATTTATGAAGCCTATGAGTTAATATATAGTAAATGGATCCAAACATATAAGAAAATGAGAAGTTGAAGGAGGAAAACTCTTCCATAAAGAATATCATTCAAGATCTAGAGAAGAAGTTGTTGTCTACATTAGATGAGCTTGGCGAAACAAAATTGAAGTTGGACTATACAAAAAAAAAGAATAAGAATGTTAAATGGAAGTACCAAAAAGCTAGAAAAGTTATTAGAAATTGGTAAGGCTAAAGGAGACCTTCAAGGCATTGGCTATAGAGGTGAATATTCCAAGTCGAATGATGAGAAAATTGGTGCGACCAGATCTGTCCAAGGAGAAATCTCAAAGAAAAATGGGAGTTTTTTAGGGGCACAGTGAATGTGTGCTTTATATGTTTGAAGAAATTTTTATTGTTTTAAAAAATAAAAATTATTAAAAAAAAGAATTGTCTTCTTTAGTTCTTCTTTAGTTTCTATGTTGCCACTATCGTCCCATCTTTTTAGTAGTTTGTATTTTGACGTCTATTTAGCTCACCGAAGATCCATCCCCATCCTCATCAAGCTTCAACTCTCTCATAAATCAGGTATCATTTTGGACTTATCTCTCTGGCGTTCTTCATTTTGACACTGTTTTGTCCTAAAGGGGAGACATCATATTGTTTTTTGTGACAGTTCCATTCAAGGGGAGATTTTAAGGTATCTCTGTGACTATTATTCTTGCTTTTTAGCATCTTTTTCTCCCAAGAGAGAGAAATTTGGATGATTGGGTAATTATTAATTATTGTTTCTTTGGATGTTTCTTGAACTTAAAGAATTTGATGGATGTTCTTTGAAACTTGATGTTGGATTAAAGGCGAGTATTTTGACTTCAGTACTTATATATTCGATTATGTTATTCAAAGGGAGTTTCATATTTGTGAAAAAAAAATGCCAAAAAGGGATAGATTGTTAAGATATATGTTATATATCTCATTATTTAATTTTGGCATTTTTGATTATTGGATATTCAAATAATGATTAAAAATATAAATCAAGAAGTCATACTTGAATTGGATTCTTGGATAGAGTTGTTGTGCAAATATAACACTATCTTGAATGAAGATTCACATGGATCATGTTTCCTCTAGAGATATGGACAATGCAAGGTGATGTGTGGGTGGTGTGAGTGAAGGTTTTAATGGCTTGAATTTTTACTACTGCATGACTCTATTCTTTGAGAGACATACGTGAGTTATTATGTGATTTGTAGTGTGGTGGATGTGAGCATGATTTTCTGGAGAGTTGGTCTTATTGCGTGGGTCACTCTGCGCTGTCCACATTTTTGCAGTAAAATACATTAGTGTTTTGGTGAGGTTTTTCTAGTGTGAAGAAAATTGAAGACAACCAAAGGTGGGCTGACACCAGTATGACCCAACTCTTGCACTTGAAGCGTTATTTACTTAGTGAAGGTTTTTGGTTGGGTGTTTAACTGATAGGTTGTGCGTGATTTGATTGCTACTACACACATACGGGCTGAATTGATGAAGACTCGTGAGTGTCTCTTAGTCTGTGTCTTTAGTGTGTTCTCATTGTTGGTGAATGAGCAAATCACGTAGTAGTAGTGTGTAGAAAATTTCAAGGCAGTAGCAGATTGGGTAGCTAGTGTCATTGGTGAATAACTATCAGAATAATCTTCAGAAGAGCCGAAAACTTTGGGAATTTGTTCTTTTTTTCTTTCTCAAGTGTTTTCATTTATGTTGAATTTTGTTTAATTAGTTGAGTTGTTTAGTTTGTTTCATTATCATTAAACATTATTTAAGAAAATCCTTTGTTGAGGTTAGTACAAGGCGATCATACTATTGGGTGTGAAATTCTTTCACAGGTAGTGAGGACCAGAGATAGTGTCAAGGATTGAGTGGTGTCAGCTCAGTAAAGCCTTGTATAAAACTATTGTCGTTAGTGAAAGAATTAAGCTAGGTGAGGGCCCCGCACACATAGGCAAGGTGTGTCGAACTGCGTTATCAAATTTCGGTGTTGATCTGTTTAATTTCGTTTTTATTTTTTTGTTTTCGTTTGTACTGAAAAATTAACAGTTTCTGATACAGTTACTTTATATCTAGTAACTGACATATGACAAGTGACTACAGCAGAACCTTACAAGTAACTGAGGTCAAATCGGAAAGTTTGTGAAACAACCACCCCTTTGATGTTTTTCAAACTTAAATAATTCATTAACATAATAAAATATACACAAATATGAATTTGTATTTGTATTTTATTATGAAAATTAATTTCTTTTTTGCAATTCCTTTTGAATATATAAATTTGTCTTATTTATTGTAATCTTTAATAGTATTCACGCTACTAGATTGACAAAACTCTATAAGTAGTGTGGAAAAAGGTAAGAAAAAAGTGTTAGCTTTTGAAAAGCCTACATTTATTTATAATTGAACTTAGACTTTTTAGTAATCTAATTAAAATATAGTTATTATTTTAATTAAAATTTAAATAGAATTACAATTGAATTTTTAAATAGAAAATAAGTTCAAAAAAAATCTGATATCTCATATTAGCTCTTATTTATTAAATATCTCATATTTAACTTTCATAGTTTCACAAACTTTACAACAAAATATTTACGCTAAGTAGGGAAGTATTTAATAAATAAATATGTATAAATAAAAATATAAAAATAAGAAATAAAATATATACTCAATAAATATATAACAAGGTAAAGAATAAAAAAAGATAAAAACAAGTAAATAAATACACAAATAGAAAAGAAGATAATAAACAAAACCAACAAGCCAATACAAGAAAATATATAGGCTAATTAGGGAAGCTTTTAGGCTAACTAACTTGGAAGAAAATACTACGTATCAAAAAATTAGGCTAAATATAAGACATAAGACTCGATGAAAACTTTTCAAATGACTTATGAAAACGTGAAGGACTTCTTTACTCCAGATCATTTATCTATATCCTACTGCGCCACAATTTTCTATTGAGGGTCATATGTCCTCAGTAAGTTTCAACAGGGTCATGTCATTCTTAATCACTTTTCTCAGTTCTTCTTTGGTCTTATTGTTTTTCCTCTTACAATCTCTAAGTACAATCTTATCGCATCTTCTCACTATAGTGTTAAGGTGTCTCTTTTTAATATATCTGAACCACCTAAGTCTTGTCTCTCTTAATTTATTATTAATATTAGCCACCTTTAATTTATCTCTTACCATTAGATTCCTAACCTTATTTCTTCTAGTAAAGTTGCACTTCCAATGGACTCCATCCTCATATTTGCCACCATTATGTAACATCCCATTACTTGTAGGAAAGTTAAAATAGTAAATGTGAGTGATTTATGAGAGGCTTAGAAATGCTTCTTTATGCTCATGCATAATATGCCATACACATATACATGAATAGTGAATTTATCTGCACATGAAAATAATTGTACATGCATTCATGAATAATTCTGGGTATAATTGGA
>JANKOD010000002.1:19944726-19961527 GCA_026284645.1 Erythroxylum acuminatum
CCTTTTGCGACACTTGTATTGAACGCTATGTACATATTCAAGTTTATTAATTTATTCTTCTGATTTAACAAAAAAAATCCATAATGTTGCAAGTATAAATCCATCTAATCATGCTCTCATCCTTTCATATTCCAGCTTAATATAAAAATTTACAACTAAAATGTTTCAAGATAAGAATTAACAAATTAGAGATCTTTATAAAGAAGAATCAATAAATAAAAATTAAAATATTTTTTATTCACAATTAAATCCATCCCTAAATTAGTAAAAATGCCTCTCTCTTTGATGTTATTTTCTAATAGTCTTAAGAAACCTTTTTATATATTGTGAATAGATATATATATAAAAAAGAGGATCTCCTTGCTTAAGTCTTTTGCTTCCTTAGAAAACCTGAGTTGTTTCTCCATTGATAAAGATGCTAAATGTCGTAGTAGTAATGCATATCTCAAGTCAAAAGCTTTAAGGATATTTATCATCGTGGTGTAGCTTTTATAACTTTGTCCTTATGATAATCATTGAGTAACTATTATAGTATAATAACATTATCACATATAATCCTTCCATAAATGAATGAATCTTAACTAAGATTGATTATTGAAGTTACAGAGCCTTAATATGGTTGCTAGCATATTTGCCAATATCTTATATAGCACATTATAATAAGAAATTAACATGTAGTCTTAAACACTGGTAGGATTAAGCTCCACTGGATTTAGAATATATGTGTTCTATTAATCTCTGTAAGCATCTCCCATTAGAGAGGAGCTCTAGAATGGATTTTACGGCTTGATCCCCAACTTGATGCCATGTTTTCTTAATAAAAATATATAGCATT
This sequence comes from Erythroxylum acuminatum, assembly GCA_026284645.1. Lineage (NCBI taxonomy): Eukaryota > Viridiplantae > Streptophyta > Magnoliopsida > Malpighiales > Erythroxylaceae > Erythroxylum > Erythroxylum acuminatum. The sequence continues at coordinate 19,945,562 of JANKOD010000002.1, forward strand.
TGGCCCATCAAGTACTAGGGCTTTCTCAAGGCTTAAACTAAAAAGAGTCAACTCCACATCGATCTCCTTTACAAAATTGTCTAATTAAGCTTCTTATACATTCTTCACTAATACGTTTGAGAAACTGAGTTTAAGAAGAATGGAGTCAAAAAGAGTTGTTTTCCTTATATAGACTTTAAAGTGATGAAAGATATTAAGATCCTCCTGAGAAATAATTTTGTTAGAATTTCTTCAGTTTAAAATTGCATTACAAATGTATCTTAAGTTCCTGTCTCCATTCCTTAACCATTACACCCTAGATCTCTACCTAGCTGGTGAAGAATTAATCTTTAGAGCTCGAATGTATTTCTCCAAAGCTTCCTTCTTTAGATGTTTACGGGCCTTATTTTTAATATCAATATAACAATTGTTTTAGGCTAGATTAATTCAGGGCCTACTGTAAGTATTAATATCCTTCAACATGTCATTAACTTTTTCAAAATATTTTTAATTCCTTTTTCACATCCTAAAGTCTCCTTAAGCACTTATAGGCCTCAAACCTTTTCAAATGTTCTTGAAATTCTCTGATCACTACTTCATCAAACTGCTCTAAGTCAGGTAAGATGTAGTTAAATCTGAATGTTCTTTAATTTCCTCCTTTCAAGTTCATTCTTTGGTTAAATCTCAATTGGAGAATGATCAAATGAAGGATGGTTACCAAAATGGCCTAACTTAGCCAAAGTGCATTAACCATAGCTTTATCAATCTTTTCCCTGATGAGCCATTTATATTATTTATTATTAATCCAACTGTAATAGTTTCCATCATATTTCAAGTCCATAGCTCTAGGTTTAATGAAACAATCCCTGAATCCATCATTAAAGAAATTTATTCCTAATTTTTCCCGTATAGCTTTATGCAAAAAAAGAATATTATTGAAGTCTCAGTATAACCATAGAGGAGATACATTAGAATGAATGTTCATCATCATTTTTTTCCCCGTATGTTAGCTTTTTGGAAGGCAAAGTTTACAGAATAGACAAATGACACACAAGATTCTAGAGTTATGCAAGATTTCAACTTGCTAATGAATGAATTAGGTAGAATACCTAATGTTGGTGATCTTCAATATACTTAGAATTACAAATCACTACGATTCTTCATTTATATGATCTTGATGTGGTCAATATATTCCAAGACTTCCCAAAAAAAATTAGGATCGTTTTCCTTTATTTTTTTTAGTAATCCAACTAACATAGCCTTTTTTGTATTCAAAAAGTCATAAACAACCTTTTTTTAGGGGAATTAATACCCCTCCCATTCCAAACTATTATGGATATATGGATTATTTCTCTAGGCTACTCTGATCCATGCCTCTTTTTTTTTTTCTTACCACTTCTCCTACTTCCAAGTGTGAATTCCTCTATGTGTGAGGCATTTTATGTTATATCATTAATGTTTTAACATGGGCCAATTTTGCATATGAGGCAATGAGTTCCTCCTAAGGATTCCATACATCCTCTTCTCCTAAACTTATCTTACATCTACAACTTCTGTAGCCACCTATTCTTAGCAAATAGAGCTAAAACCTAACAAGTTATGCTCATGAGCATTATTCTTAGTTTGAGGCCCGCTTATTTGGTCATATCCCTCCTTTTTCTTTTCTTTGTCCATATTGGCATTTACTTGCTCCTTACCCTAATTATTATGTAGATTTTTTGTAATTCCTTAAAGTTCTCTTTGGTGAACAATTTGCTAGTAGGCTTTCATGTGGCCTTTTCTGTTTTCTTAGAGAGGCTTCCACTGGTATGACATAGATATTTTAAATTCCACACGAGTACCATCTTCCAATCTTTTCAATCTAAGGGTTTCAGGGAGTTCCTTTTTTTATTTTCTCTTCTATATACAATTATGCATAGCCTTTTATGCCTAGGGAGGCAGTGTTTCATCTATACAAAGTGGTTTTCCAATAAAGCTAGCTAGGTAGCTTCAACTCAACATCATACCTAGGTTACGTAATTGAAGAATTAAAAGCTATGTATTGGTACGCCAAGGACCTTGCTCAAATGCTTTCAAGGTATTAGTTTCATTGTTGAAGCTGAATGAAAAAAAGACTTCCTCAGTGATGAGGGTTCTCTTATTAAATCGGATATTGTCCATCTATTTTCTGTCCATGTTTGCATCGAGGGAAAAGGTCTTTTGTCAGAAAAACACCTAATAAGTCAATTTACTTGCTCCAAATTGAAGTACTTTCGGAGGAAGTGAGACCGTTTGAGGATCACCATCTGTTGTTAGGACAATCTATTTAAGCCTAGTGTGAGGGGAAGCTTCTCCAACCACCTAAGGACAGGTCCTTCTCTTGACAATAGTTTCAAAGTCCTAATTGTTCTTTGAGGGTTCAGATGGAAGGAGCTCAGGTGACATAAGCTTGAGGTTGTTGTCAGATTAAGGAGTGGCTTAAGGATAGAGGAATGAGGTAATCCTTATGTAGGTGAAGTATAGACGAATGAGGTTGTTGATGGTAGCAAGAGAGGCAGAGGAGGTAGGGGATAGGGCCAAGCTCAAGGCTAGCTGGGAGAAATACCTTAATGTGTAATTGAAACTATAAAACATGAGGCTAAATAGTTTGTTGCTAAAAACAGGGAGGAAGGATCGCACGAAACCTAGTGAAAAGTTAGACAATCTCTCTTAACCTTTAAAATTAAATACTTGTGAAAAGTCTAACAAAAAAATAAATAAAATTCCCTTTTCCTTATTATAGGAAATATATTTCTAGTGTTATAAAAACACAGTAAGACATGTTTATTATTATAATTTAAATTTTAAGAAAAATATTACTTTCTTTGACAACAATTTATGCCAACCAAACGGAGCCTTAAGGTATTGATGATATCATTTTTTTGTTAATTATTGGCCGATCGTTGTTTTGTTAATTATTGGCATTAAAGGTATACTTATACTACAAATAATTTTTTGATGTAAAACTTTTCTGTTTTTAAGATATGTTCTTATGTTAATATTATGAGTAAATTTTCTATTCAACTTTTTCATGACTTATATTTACATAAAGGTTTTAATTTCTTCAAGAAATAGAAGTTTCGGAAATTTAACAATTTAATTGAAATCTAAATTTATCATATAAATGTCACATTAATTGTTCATGTTTATCATACGAATAGTGTTACATAAATTAAAAAGATATTATCAGTAAATTCATTCAAGCGCAGGTGAAATGCATAAAGCTTAGATATAAAATCCAACGCCCGACGACCTTCTTGGCTTTAGTGTCGAAGTTGTTATCTATTCATATTAAACTAAAAGGGATATTGTTGGTTTTTAATATTAAAATTAAAGGGATATGATTGTCTTTGAACCGAGTGAGCTTTAAGGACGTAAGAATAGTTGCGCTCCGACAGGCAAAGTTGGAGTTGGTGATGTCAGAGAGAGAATCGAAGGAGAAGAAATATTGGAAGGTCGAGAGAGGAAATGAACTTAGATCATAGCAAGAAGAAAAGGCATGTAGAGAGAGGAATAATATAAAAAACAGCGAAAGTGGAAGGAAAGCGATAGAAAGCAAACAGAAAGTGGGAAAAGAACAAAGAGTGTGGAGTAGCTGAAACTGTGACACAGTTGACACCATCACCACCACCACCATTCAGCACCAGCCACGCCACCTTTCTTCTGCACTACTGGTTAATCCTCGATTGTTCAGTTCACTGTCTGTCATCTTATATCTTGTTCTTAGTTCTGTTCTTTGTTTTGATTATCTACTGGGAGTTTAGGCAAGAGTTGTTCTTATCTGGTACTTTTCTGGGTTAGTTTCCATATATGGAGTTTTGATTAAAACAATGAAGTGGATTTTCTATGCCCACGTTTCCTTTGTCTCTCGGGTTGTGAAACATGGGAGCAGGGACTGAACCTAATCCAAACAAGTTTATGTCTTTCAGTACGATCTCTCCGTTTTATTTCTGTTGCTAATCCATTTTGTTGAAATAAAGACCTTACCTTAGCGGGCATCTTCCTCTATCTCAACATATCCGTTCGCATCCTATATTTGCCTGGCTCTCATAAGGGCCGGTGATCTATATTTTTCTCTTAGTTTCTATGGTTACTCCAAATGTTATTTATTGAGAAGGAATTGTGTGAATATATTGGAAGATTTGGTTGGCATACTGTGTTTTTGATTTCACATTTGGTATTTTATTTGTTCATTTATTATATCTAAGATAGGAGGGAGAGAACAAGGATTTGTTTTTTGGATATAGAGACCAGCTGAGCATATTTGCTTGGTAACGACATCAGTGGTTTTGAGCTATTTGTAAGATTTTGAGCAGTCAGAAAGGGACACTTCAAGTCTCTTCTCTGTATAATCTGAAGCGCCTCCCTCTCAAGAGCTTGCATGCGGCCAAAAGACCAGTTCATATATATCTTGACCGACCCAATCATAATCCCAGAATATAAGAGAAGAGAAGGTATCTTGCAGAGTTGAGTAAAAAAGGAGACAAAGAGAGACATAGAGCAAGGGAGATACAGCAGCAGGGTAGAGGAGTGGGTGATGAGATGAATCAAATCCCTGATCAAAGTGTAAAACCGATGCAAGGAGATAATCAGCAGCCACCACAACAACATCAAAACCCACCACAGAAATGTCCTCGATGCGATTCTCTCAATACAAAGTTCTGTTATTACAACAACTACAATCTCTCCCAGCCTCGGTACTTTTGCAAGGCTTGCCGGAGGTACTGGACTCAAGGTGGCACCCTAAGAAACGTCCCCGTAGGAGGAGGTTGCCGGAAAGGCAAGCGCAGCAAAACTTCTTCTACTACGTCTTCTTCTTCGTCATCAAGTGAGAATTCAAGATCTCAGTCGCAACAGCCGCCACAAGTGCCCCAGAATCTGGTGACCTCACATAATATCGTCTCAAGTGCCGCTAATACAGTTAATACAGTTTGTGCTCCGCTGGGTGGTAAGGACTTTAGGAACTTAGTTTCCCCTTCTGGGATTGCTTCAATGGGACTGAACTATCCAAGCGGTGGTTACTTGGCTTCTTTGGCGGCGATTCAGTCTTTTAACAACCAACAACCGCCGTTGCTTAGTCATCACCCACCTGTAAACCATTCCATCAATCCTAGCGTTGATTTGGTTGGTTATTCAAATCTGAGGCAGGTTCATGGTCTCAATGCAGGTCCTTCCTATGGATCGTCACAATATCCCAAAATACAACAGCAAAGACAGTTCTTTCAAGGAGGTAATACGGAAGCAAAGAGTAAAGAGCATCAGTTTTTTGCTGGCGAAGAGGGGATTATTAGACCTGCAAGTTCTTCTCAGCATCAGAATTGGCACCAGGGCGGTTATATAAGCAGCTCTAGCCCTACTGACACTGCTTTGTGGAGTATCAGCACCACCGCCACAACCACAACCACCACCCCAGGCAACATTGGCAACTGCAACAATACCACCGGGGGCTCATCTTCTTTGAGACCAGATCATCACTGGCATGATCTGCCTGGATATGGTCATCCTCCATGAATTTAATTTCAGCCTTCAGTGTAGCTGCATTAGAGCTCCGAACAGCAGACAGCTTGCGTACCAGAAAAACACCATGCATTCTTTTTGTATCACTTCTTCCTTTGCATCATAGGAGAAAAATTATCTTTTCTTTTGGGGGTGTTGGGTATAATGTTTTTCTTCATAAGCTTATATCGAATTGAACACTGCAGGAGGCAATGTCCCGTTTCGTGCCTTTTACCTTGTAGATAATTTGCTGGAATATTGAGTTAGGTTGTACTGAAGTTCTGATCAAAGATAAAATGCTTGTTTGAGCTTTTGTTTATAAGGATGCGAAATCTTATTGGAAATCGGTCACTACTAATAGCTTTGATATTTAATTGGTTAGGGTTTCTCTTAGCTTAGGAATAGTGCAAGGCTATCTAAAAAGGAGAAGGAAGAACGAATTTAAAAGAGTGAATGAGCTGAGATGGTGGAAAGAAAATGTCCTTGTATTAAAGTTTAGTTCTGTGTGCATGTGGGTGACTGACGACGCAGAGATGCCTTAAAACTTTCCCTTTTGAAGTTTAAAAATGCGTTTGATTTCACTTTACAACTTGTATCACTCTGTCGTAGCCCTGAGTTCTCTCTCTTTCAATTCATGTGGAAGCCATGTTCATCATAATTTGAAAATTTGACACGAGGTGGGGGTTATCCGATACTTTTTGTTATCGAATTGCTGATTAAATGTCTAAGCTTTTGCCACGAAACAAGATCCAATTTGAGGAGCGCATCGAATTCAATTATGGAAGTGAGTTCACATTTTTTAGTCATACTTCCGAGGTCCCTTTTTTCTTTTATCAAGGGTCTTTAAATTAAATCCTTCTGTTTGCAACTAAGGAAAGTACCACCGCTTAAAAGTTATTTTCCAAGGGGTGCAATTTTATTGTGGGTTAATAAAAAAAAATGTTGCACTTGGCTCAAAGTCCAAATATTAAAAAGTGACAATTAAGTATTTAAACTTTTAGTTTTTTTTTTAAATATTAGCTCGATGTTAGTTTCTCTATTAAGTTGTCCACGTGCCTTGTTATGTGTTTCAAAAACTCTAAATATTTGTACATGTCATACTTAATTAAGCTAATTAATTAAGTTTAACTAAACTACGTTATATATGGCTTTTGCAAGTGTAATTATGTAAAATTCTTTACAAGTGTGTCCAAGGACATTATTCCTAAAGAATTTTGCTCCTTTATATGGCTTAAGACACTTGTGATTTCCTCCGTGTTATCTAATTGCTTTTTTTGTCGTGTAGCCTCTATTTCCAAGTTTTCCTTCTCCTTCTACAAGCTAATAGCTATCTCCCCTCATTTTTCAAATCCCTATCAATATGTTGGATATCAAGTTCAGCCAAATCCATAATCAATTTCCATTATGTTGAAGCTCATGCATTGAGACATCTCTCTCCCTTGCTTTAGCACTCTTATCTATTGTCCACGCATATCAATTACCTTCTGTACAACTTCAAAACCCTCCTCTTCCATTTTTGTCAGCAACTCCTCCATTATCACATACTGGTCCTGCTTCTTGTTCCTTCCCTTCGTCCATAGCCTCTTCTTTGCTTTGTCCATAGTTCGAGTCTATATCTTCTTCTCATCCTCCAAGTGAGGTAATTTATTCAATGCTTCTTTAAAATCTTGGAACCCTATACCCATATTCTTTGATTTAGGGATTTCAATCCCAAAATGACATATATTAGTTATGCTTAACCAGTTAGTTTAGATAAACGACATAGTTTAGTTAAACTTAATTGGTTAGTTTAATTAGATCTAACGTGTATACGTGTTTAGGGAAAACTTAACGGAGTCACTAACGTCAAGCTAGATTTGAAAAAAAAAGTTTGAGTACCTAATTATCACTTTTTAAAGTTCGGGCTATAATTATAAAATTAAATAATGTTTGAATTTTTTTTTGTAATTAACCCTTTTATTGTTGTTAAAGATTGTTACTAAAGATGGAAGTCAGGTGGGCTACTTCACGTCGCCGTGAAGAATATTGAAATTATTTCACTTGCTTATAGTTAGCCTATATATATGAAATGCCTCTCAAACCCTTACAGGCTTTAGTTATCTCAAATTACTAACTCTTTTTCCTACAAAATAATTTACGATTTTTTCTTTAAATTTATTTTTAGTAATTTGTTTTAATGAAGTAACTAACATAAGGTTGTGTATGAATTAGTTACTCTTCTATTAAGAGGACACCTTTTAGTTGTTATAATTAATTTTGATGATATTAAAAAGAATATTAAATTGATTAGAAAAAAGTTTATTATTTCAAGTCTAGTTCAAAGAAATGATGATATATTTAACGATGCTTAATCATATATTGGAACTTCAATTATTTTTTTAATCACCATTCATCATACTTATTCAAACTCCCTTGTCAAATGTATTGTTAAGAAATTTTACTAGCTATTGATTAGATGTGAATGCTTGGAACATTTGATTGTTAAGAATATTTAAAAATAAGAATATTGTGAATATGTTGTTTTAGTTTCGATATTCTCTATTATTATTAATTTATTAATATAATGTGTTTCTTTAAGTCAAGTTGCAAGCAAAAAACTATATGATTATAAAGTTTTTTCCCTACTTGCCCTTAGTTTTTTTACCTCTTCATCCTTTCTTCTAATCCTCTAATTCCTAGAGATACCCTCTCTTGTCTTCCTATCTAGCTCATGCCTCTATTGTCAATCCCTTGTCTATTCTTGCTTTATATATTCAAACCCCCACCTATTTTGATCTTATGTCGTCTAAAATAATAAAAAAAGATAGAGTAGATATTGGCTCATTGAACAATAAGAAATCATAGTGCCAAATTGTTGGGGTCTCTATCCTTAGCTTGAAAAATGCTATATTATCCACCAGAAAAGTAGGAAGACTCTCTCATTATTGCTCCGCCAATAGAAATCCTAAAGGAAGGTGTTGCTAAATGGAATTAAACTCTAGTTAGGTTATTCTTAAAGAAAAGACATCCTTATCTAGTTATAAAAGCATGGTCCCCAAATCATTTAAAGAAATTTTAGATTGGAAGAGATTCTAATGAATAAAAATAATGTTTTCTTCTTCAAGTTGTAACTATTGCTTTATCTTAGAAGGCACTGGAGTCAAGACCCAGGCATTTGAATAATATTCCAATCTTTATTCGACTTTAGAGACTTGGATTACAATATAAAAATCAATCCCCTAAGTAGATTCCAATATGGATGAATATTCATAATGCCCCTTTGGAGTATTAGACCACTAAAAGATTAAGCCATTTAGCTAGCTTTATGGGAAAGTCAATCTACCTTGATGAAGCTATAGTGGGCACCAAGAGGATCAACTATGTAAAGATCTATATCTAAATATATATCCACTAAGATTATCCTAAAATTATACTAATATAGAGGGAGTTAAGGAATAGTGACAAAGGAATTCAATATAATGAAGGAAATCCTCCTCTCTTCTCCTCTTTAGAAGTACCTTGTTAGGTAGGAGTATTATCAAACTCTGACGAACTACACAACAATTCTTTCACTTATGTGACTTAAGGAACTTCAACTGGGTTTATTCATAATGAATATTCTAATATGAAAGAAGTTTTGAATCCTTTAGAAAATGCAGATTCCAATTTAGCTTCCCCCTTGGTACATATGGTTACAACTGGTAACAAAATGGACTCTTCAAATTGTGAAGTTAAGCATAACCTTCTCTCCTCATAAGCTACATTCTATTTAGATACTGATGCAAGTGATAGCTTTACCCATACTTCAAGAAGGTGATCAAACAAAAAAAAAAGGAATCCTTCCCTTGCCTTCTAAACGACATTAGTATCTTGGAATGTGAGGGGTCTAAATTTCCCCTCTAAACCACTAGCTTTTAAGTATTTATGGTCTCTTAATAAACCTTATTTGGTTGGCTTTTTGGAAGCTAGGATAAAGGAAAATAAGGGTAAACGTCAACACTTTTTTACAAGCCAGTGACATACTTTCACAATCATTAGTGTCAATATATGGGAGGATCATTGTCATTTATGAAACTAAAAAGATTGAGATTTTTCACTCAATAATGAATTACTAGCTAATCCATGTAATGTTGAGATAACAACAAGACCTAATTATTATTCAAGTAACCTTTGTATATGCATAGAACCTTACTTTTAAAAAGTTGAATCTTTAGAATAAACTCAAAGAGATTGTTATCTCCATAAACTCCTCTTGGATCATATTAAGGGATTTCATTGTGTGATTCATCCTTATAAAGCTAATGACAACTTATGCATAAGAGATCACACTAATGAACTTATAGAGTGTGTTGTGAATGATCAAGTTATAAAATTGATGATGGAAGGGCAATTTTATACTTAGTGCTATAATTAAACAAGGAGGTAATTACATAGGAAGAAATTAGATAGAGCAATGGTTAATGATCTTTGGTTTCAAACTTTTCTCGAAAGAAACGCAATATTTGGTAATCCTTTATTTTCATATCATTCCCCAATTTTGGTGCAATTTGCAAATTCCTTTATCAAAAGAAGATCTCCTTTCTATTTTAACAACATTTTAGTAGATTTGAATGGCTTTAAGGAGGCAATTCAAAAAGAGCTCAATAAATCTATTCAAGGACATAAAATATTCATTTGCTTTCAAGAAGATTTAAAAGGTGAAAGAAGAGCCTAAAATTCTCAACTCAAAGAATGTTGATAACTCTCAAAAGCTAGTCACTGATGTTATGAACAAGCTGAACAAAATCCAAACTCAACTTTATTTAAACCCTTCTTACTCAACTATTCAAGCAGAAGAGAAGTTAGCTCTTCAAAATCACTCTCAGGCTCTCAAAATTAATCAAGCTTTTATGATGTAAAGATTGAGGATCCTTTGGTTAAATGATGGTGATAAAATACCAAGTTTTTTCACAAAGTTGTTCTCTTAAGATCCAATATGAATAGGATATTTACTCTAAAGAATGAGCTTAATTCTATTATTTCTTCTTAACCTAATCTTCTTCAGGAGGCCTTCTTTTACTTTCCTAAATCCTTAGGTACCACCAACTCAAGTTACTTCTTTTGTTGAACTTATTAAGTATATCATTCAAAGTCACATTACCATACAAAAAATTGAGTTGCTTTGTAGGCGTTTCAGTGAATATGATATGGAAAGAGCTTTATTCTATTTATTCCCCAATAAAGTTCTTAGATTAAATGGTATGAATGACTTAAAAAAAAAGATTAGGCCTCTTACAAATACCTTGCTAACATAAGTTATTTTAGAGTTGTTTAGTAAAGGGAAAATGTTAAAAGAACTAAATAGAACTTTTAAAAGCCTCATCCATAAATTGTAAACTCATGATTCTTTGAGGCATTAAAAACCTAATGCCTACTATAATACAATTTATAAAATTACCCCTACTCATTGCTGGATGATTGAAATCTGTTTAGGCTTCATATATTAACGAAGATCAGGGAGCTTTTATTAGAGGAAAATTAAATAAGGATAACATATTGATCACTCAAAAGCTCTCTAAGAATGATAACAGAAAGAATACAAGACGAAATTGTGCTTTTAAGATCAACTTTTATAAAGCCTTCGACTCCCTACATTGGAATTTCATCTTAAACACATTTAAAGCTTATGGATTTCCATCAACCTTTATTAGATGGGATGAATAATGTGTGACAATAACCTTTTACAATGTTTTAGTGAATGGATAGCTATCAAAACTTATAAAAGGATCAAGGGGAATAAGAAAAGGTGACCCTCTATGCCCTTACTTGTTCACATTAAATATGGAGGCTTATACCAAGTTAATCAAAATGATTGCAATATAGCATAAATCATTCAAAATATGGGAAGATGAAGATGGTTAGCCTCTCTTTTTCTAATGATTTAATTATATTTTCCAAAGCCAATGCCACCTTCTTAAGTGCTTTGATATTTAGATTGAACATTTTCATAATCATGTCTGATCTCTTCATCAATAAGGATAAATATTGTATGGCACTATCTACTTTTAAGTATCATTATCTTTGTTGACAAACTAACCTTTAAGTACTTCTAACCTCTAATTGAGAGGATGAATAGAAGGATTCACTAATAGTGCAATAAAAATCTGTCATTATCTAGTAGATCCTAACTCATTAATTCAATGTTCAAAAACATACAAGTATATTGGTCCTCTCACTTAAAGTTTCCAAGCAATTTGATCAAAACCATTGATGGCATGCTGAGAAGATTCCTCTAGTTTAGTGATGCAAATAAAGCCTTAATAACTAAAGTTAGTTGGAATGATGTTTGCCTATCAAAGGATGAATGTCCCTTAAATTAAATCTCTGAGAATTACTAATAAAGCTTTAATGATCAGAAGGATTTGGAGACTCTTACAATATAAAGAAGCTTTTTAGGTGAAGTCGGTCCATACGTACTACTTAAAGGATGGTAATTTTGGAACTATCAACTAATAACTAATGCCTTGTGAACTATGATTTAACTATTTAGGCTATAGGAAATGGAGAGATTGAAGTTTTAGAGTTGCTTTGGAGATTGCACTTCTACTTCATTTTGGCACTAGTGCCAATGTGGTCCTTTAACAAAAGTGGTAGAGATTACTACATTATTGAATATTGTCACTTATGATGAGATTGTATTTGATGTAGAGAGGGATAGAGAAAATGTGTAGGCTTTCATGCCTCACTTTTCCTTAATTAACCAATTGATGAACTTTTTCTTAGTTCTAGATAAGGAGGATACCATTTGTTATATAAAGACCAATTCAATTCAATTCTCCACCTCTTCCTGCAAATCTTTTTGTACAAATAAAGTTCCTAAAGTTAAATGAGAAAACTTGTTTGGTTTAATCAATCATATCAATGTGTTAATTTTATCATGGCTCACAATTATAGGAAAAATATCCACCAGATATAAATTATCAAGATTTCTATTTATCAAGATTTGGAATCATTAAACCAACTCTTTTTCTAATCTGATTATTCCAACTACATCTGGAGAAGTATTCTTTATCTTTGTGAGAGGAGTTCTCCACTAGTAGGAAGGTTTGACATCATAGATTGTAGTTGCTATAAGTTGCACAGTAGTAAGGAAGACTACTTAGTCTTCAAAATTGCCATTAGCGATATAGTTTAGTGTATCTGATATGAAAAAAAAATCAAAGAATTTTCCCTAACCAACACTTCCAAAGGAATATATTTCTTAATAACCTATTCAAAAGGATCTAAATGTGACTAATATCTTATGATATTCGTAGAAGATGCAATACTCAGCTAATGATTAATTAGAAGGTACCTTTTGTGAATCCTAGAAATGGAGATATTAGAGATGCTCTTAATGGTTCAAGCTTGGTTCAAATGTAACTCAAAGTTTTAGAAAGTTTTCACTTATTCTCCTTTTGTATTTTACTTCCTTAAGGAGTTATTGTTCATTTATCCTAGATTTTGCAAACTATTTTCTTAGTTTGATGCTATTCTTTATTTTAAAAAACATATTACTTTTTTAAAAATATTATCGTGAAAATATATATCATTTTTATATTTTTTTTTGTAAATAGACTTTTTGTAATTAATTTATTATCTTTCTCTCTTATCTTTTATTTTTGGTATTCAAGATAGCTTACCATTCTTTATTAATGTAGCTATAATTTCTTTTAGTGAAGAGTGTTATAATTCTAATATTTCAAAATCATCTTATTGACAATCATACATATTGAAATTGTGTGCCATCCAGTAACTATTGACTCACACATAATGTTATACCATAAATTAATCAAATTAATTATATCTTTTTACAAGTAAGTGATAATCATTATACTTTTATCTATAGTTATTTCAAGGGGGCATTGTTAAGAATATTTTAAAATAGGCTTATTATATGGTTTTATTGATTTATTATTAATTATATGTATTAATTTTAATCAAATAATGTTTATTATTATGAAAAAGATTACAGGATACACCACATTTCTACAAATAGTATATAATGTATCGTGTAATTTACAAACTCAAATTTAATAAAAATAAGAATTTTATATCATGTCTATAAAATAAGCTTTTACTTTTAAACCATGAAAATCTCATATGTCCTTTTTTCTCTCCTTCTAATACGCTCTTTTATTATTATTCCCTAAATAGCTCACCTAGTTAACTCTTCTAGATTTATGCCTATTTATCTTTTTATATTATGTAGTTTATTTGCTTAAAAACATTATTGAGAAAGCTATTATAGTGAAAAATTATATTAAATTTCAAAAGATAGGAAATGATAAAGGTAATCTAATTTAAGTGAAAACATGTGAGTTTCATATTTAAAAATACAATTTTATTATAACTTCTTATTCTTTTACTTGAAACTATTTTAGGAACACCATTTTAATTTTAGACATTTAACTTATCAAATATATAATTTAATAGATATATGTTAATTCTAGTAGGAAATACTTTAATTTGAAAGTTGAGTGAATTTGTTTATCATCTATTTTATATTTAAATCTTATTACGAAAGAAAGAAGAAGTGAGTAAAATAATAAATAAAATTTCACTTCTTCATGAATTTACAATGACTAAATGTTCTTAAACGATACACAATTCAATGAATTTAGACAACCAATTCCAACTTCTAATTTTCAAGCCTAATGCATATTCTATAAACCATTCACAAAATACATATGACAACCAAAAACACAATATAATTACAAATTTGTAATTTGGAGCATAAACAAAAAATGCAAAACACATAAAAAATTAGAAAAATTGCAACCAAATTAATAAGTTATGCGAGTTGGGTCACAGGTCAACCAAATGCAAATCTAGCTTTTGGACTCTAGTTTGGAGCTATTTTTGTGCTAAGGCAGCAGGGACTAGTGTTGGCTGACTGGATGCATTGGTAGTATATGGAGAGTAGCGGATGGTGAAGATGTGTGGAAAGGGCTAACGACGGCGGTGACGGGGACATGGAGAGTTAAGACCAGCGAGCGGTTGAGAGTATACTATCAAGGAATTAGAGAGGAAGTGGTGGGGGAGGAAGCAACAAGCGGTGGAGGAAGTGGTGGTAGCTGGCGAGGAAATGAAAACAACTTGGGATGAGTGAGCAGAGGCAACAAATAAATGTACCTGAGAGTGAGTGTTGTGACTTGTGAGGTGACAGTTGAAGTGAAGGAGAAAGAAAATGAATTTGGTTAGGCTTTAGGGTTAGGATTTTTTGTTTCAGTTTGGTTCCTAACTTTTATGAATTTAAATTTGCTATTTGAAATTTTTCGATTTACCGACTAATACTACCCAATACTAATTGATATTCATAACCACACTACAACAAAAATGACACTTGGCTACGAAAAAATTTGTCACTAAATGTACCAAAATTGTTGTTAATAGTCATTAGCGATGACTTATATTCATCACCAAAAATGACACCAAATCTCCATAGCAGAAAGTTATAGACGACGTTTGTAACACCCCAAATTGTACCCTAGTTGGAATGTTTCATTTTCATGAAAGTACATTTATGGTAGGTTTTAAAAATTGTGATATGATTAAGAATTGCATATGACTTGAATTTTGGTTTAATGGATCATCCTTAATGATTTGGAATTAATTGATATCATTAGAAAATTGAAGTATTAAAATGTACATTTGGACAAGGAAATTTTCAATTGGCAAGATAAGTTGGTACAATTAGAATGAATAAGCCTATGAATTAGTGACATTTGGCATAGCTAATGCATTGACAAATGGCACAGTTAATAAATTGACAAGTGGTAGCAATAAGTGATAGACAAATGGCCTAATATATTGGTGACATTTGGGAGCCTCATAGAAGAACATATATGCTAGCTAAGGAGAGGACATGTGGCTTATGTCTTTATATAACAAGTGTCCCTAAAGCAAGATGAATCATCTTACACATGGCATGTCTCAAACATTGGCTTTATTTTTGCTGTTCTCTTTTTTCTATGGTTCATCTCTCTTTTCTCATCTCACCAACAAAACCCTCTCTTTTGCTCACAATTTCTGTATTTTTGCTTAAATTTGGATTATCATCAATTAGAGTTCTTGTAAGTTACTGCATCAAGAAGTAAGTCTTGCTATTTTTTGTGTTATTGGTTTGTTGGTGCTGAAATTTGCACCTTGGTCTAGGAGCTGTGTATGGTTGCATGGAAGACTAGTTGGCTTGCATCTTTGGAGTTTTTCTTTGAAGTTAAGAAGGTAAGGGAATTCTAAACGTGATAACATGTTGTGTTAGGAATTATGTGATTTTTGAAATGGATAGAATATGTATTGAATTGATGATGAATTGAGGTCTGGAACATGATACTTGTTGATAGCTTTTGCTTTGGATTTTTTTATGCAAGAAAGATTATGGATTATGAACTACCTTATGAATGATTTTTGAATTAGTTTGGACATGAATTTGATGAGGTATTGAAGCATGAATAAGGTAGAATTGAAGTGAAA
>JANKOD010000002.1:19961627-19988655 GCA_026284645.1 Erythroxylum acuminatum
AACCAGTGGCCATCTGATTCGACCAATTCCGATTTAACCAGTCAATTAATCCGTTCTTACCAATTCGCACTGGTTCAATTGAAGACTGATTTTTCAGGATCATCCGAATCGAATAGCCGACCGGTCACCAGTTAAACTAATTGATCCGGTCTAAGTTTCAAAACAGAGTTAAGCGGCCAACGTGGGAGTTATACGGATTAATTATATAAAAAATGTAATAATATTTTAATTTTTAACTTAATAAAAAAATAATTCAATATTAAATTTTTTATTAATTTTTAACGTAATTTTCTTATTCCTTAATAAAATTAAAAAAGAGAGAGAATTCCTATTCTCTTCTCCTCGTTTAGTTGTTCTTTGGTTCTTCTTCTCCTCGGTACTCTTCCTCAACTCTATTTTTGCTGCAAGGACAGGGTAGATTTTGGGCTATTGTACAACAACGAAAGTGAAGACTTGGAGTATGTTTCTCCTAACATTACGTGCTGTCTTTTGTTCCTGAGGCAAAAAGGGGTAAAGTCTGGCCAATTTCGTTTGCTAACTGTGAAACATCGTTAAAGGATGTCCTAATATTTCAACCCAAATTTTGGTTTTTGGAAAACTAGGCGTAAAATGCTTTTTCTCTTATCCTCAGATAGTTTTCATGTTATTGGGAAATTGTCATCTTTCGTTAGGTTTTCTGGTAGATTAATAGGGACATCAGAAAATCTACTTTGTTTGTGGAACTAATCAATCATGTCTTCCTTTTAATTGTTTGAGTATGCGGCACAAGAGGTTTTGCAGAATAGTTTCTTTGAAGCTTTTTGGGAGGAGCTGTCGTTTATAAAACTCTAGTCGTCATTGTGGTGATTCGTAGTTAAATATTGGTCCTTCGTTTTCCTGTTCTCAACATCATCATCTTCATGCTACTGCAATCAATCTTTGGTTTGGGGTCTTCCCATTGATTACCGTTAACTTTTAGTCCAGCAATCTTAAATGTTTTTGCAAAAATGTTGTGAGTACAAAAATTTTCTGTACTCACAACATAAAAGCCAAACTTAAACGTTAATGGTGAAAATTAATAATAATAAATAAATTTTTAATAAAAGGACATATAACCACTAATATTAGTCCAATAGTTGATCACATAATTAATCCTTACTCTTTAAAAATATCTATTTCTATATATATTACTATATTATAAAGAGAAAAGATTATATTTGAAATAAATAGTATAATTCTAAATAAAATGAAAATGAAAATTTTAAAATTTTTATAATGTTAAAAATATTAGTATTTGTTGTTCAAAATTCAAAACAAAACATTTTTATATTTTCTATTTCAATAAAATATTTATTTTTATTTATTCTTATAAGTTTTACTTTTTATTTATTATATACCGGCTTTATAACGGTTTAAAACCGGTTAAATTTGTAAAACTTAAACATTTTCTTTGGCCAGTTTAATATTCGATCTAGTTTTTAAAACATTAATTTTTACAGCAAATTGAAAGTTAGTGTGGACTAATATTACAAATTAAGTAAAATTTGAGTTTTTAACAATTAGCCCTTATTTTATTAGGTTATTTCATCAAATGTTTTTAAGTACTTATCTCACACTAACAATATATCAATTTTTTCACTAAATTTTGATTTATTTAGGGGTCGTTGGGTTTAATTTCTGTTTTGCTATTGTAGTTTTTATTTTTTATTTTTTTTATTAAAAAATATGTTGGTTGAGATTTGTAAAATAAAAACTGAAAACAAAAACTTGTTTCGTTAATAAAAACTAAAAATAAAAACATCAAAGATAGGATTCATTTTAACTTTAAATCTCATTTAATTGACCTTTCCTTGTTTCAATAGCATTCTTAGAAGTATCAACCAAATTGTATGCTTATTAATGTATGTATCATGATGAAGCCAATAAACCAAAAACACATAATAATAATAAACAATTGGAAATGCGAAAATGGAGATAAACGATAAATAGGGAAACCAGTAATGTAAAAACGTAAAAAAAAAAACTAGAAACACAGAAGCCAGAAACACAAAATACAAAATACAAAAACATACAACTTGTAAGAAGTAAGTATAAGCTACAAGAAGCCTAGATGCAAAAAGAAAATGAAAATAATACACATGATCATACCATCGAAAGAGGACCTAGGCAATCCCTTCCCTTCTTCTTCCAAATATGAAGGAACCACTTGAGATTGAACAGTCAATGTCTCAGATGATTTAATTAAGACGACAACTAAACAACACAAAGGAAAAATAATGAAATCCTGTTTTGCTCAACAAAACAAAAAAAAATTATGGTCACAGGAGATTTCCAATGTTTGGTGGTAGTTCTTCGATTGACACGCTGTAAAACTTCTAGATTTTGAAGAGCATTTGTTCGTCATCTTTTGTCACAAAGTTGATGGCTACACCTTTTCTTCCAAAATATCCAATTCGATTAAGATAGTTTTTAGGTGGAGTCGGCAAATCATAGTTTATGACAAGGAAACGTACTACACATCAATACCATGAGCCAAAAGATCTATGGTGATAAGGACACAAGAAGAATCAGAGCGAAACTCGTGCATAATGATGTCACGAGTGTTCTAGTCCATATCTCCATGAGAAGTAAAGACTATGTTATTACGGCTTTGCATCTTATTAGTAAGCCAATCAACCTTGTGTCTTGTGTTGACAAAAATGACCCTTTGGGATAAAAAAGGGACATAAGAGATAAGTTAGGACGTAAGTGAGAAGAAAAGAACAAAGAAGTAGGAGAGAGAGATGAGTTTGGGATATAACAGAAGAGAGAAGATATACAGTTTTTACACTGAAGGAAGTTTATGTAAGGCCCCAAATTATACCCTAGTTGAAATATTACATGTTCATGAAAGTAAATGTGATAGGGGTTCAAATTGTGACATGATTGTAAGTTGTATATGTTTGAATTTTGGTTTAATGGATCATACTTAGTGATTTGGAATTAATTGATACCATTAGAGAATTGAGGTATTAAAATGTATATTTCGATTAGGACAATGGTCAAGTGGCAAGTCAAGTTGGTACATGAAAAATTAGAATGATTAAGCCTATGAGTTAGTAACATTTGGCATAGCTAATGCATTGACATTTGGCAACATTGGTTGAGTGACAAGTGGCCTGATTGAATTATTGAATTTGACAGCATTCATTAAGTGACAAATGACTTAATGGAAGTGTGATAATTGGTAGCTTAAATGCAGGACATATGTGATACATGTAAAGGAGACATGTGCTTAATGGTGGAAGTGACACCTAGCATCAAATGATTTCAGCTAAGGTAGAAGTGTTTCTACTGGTTAATCTTTCTCTTCTTGCTCAATCACCGCCAAAACTATCCCTCTCCTTCAGCTCTGAAATTTTGCTGCAAATCTGTGCATTACCACTCCAAATTCTTAGCCAAATATTGCATAAAGGAAGTAGATTATGTTACCTTCTATGTCGTCTTCTTGATGCTAAGATTTACACCTTGATCTTGGACTTATGTTGGTTGTATGAAGGGTTTGATTGGCTTGTTCTTTAGAGTAGGAATTTGAAGTTAAGAAGGTAAGGGAATACTAAACTTGATTGCATATTATAACATGAATTATTTGATGTTTGAATTGGATAGAATATGTATTGAATTGATGTTGAATTGAGGTCTGGAACATGATACTTGTTTGTTAGATTTTTCTTTGGATGTTGATACCTGAAAGATTATGAATTGTGAACTGCCTTATGAATGATTTTTTAATTGGTTTGGACATGAATTTAATGAGGTACTGAAGCATGAATAAGGTAGAATTGAAGTGAAATTGATAGAATTTGGTGAAGGTGTGTCGAATGGAAGTGAAGAAGTCAAGTTTTGGAAATAAAATGAAGGTTATGGGTTTGTGAACCTTAGGTTCACTCATCCCATGATTGTGGGATTTATAAGGCTTATTCTCACTGTTGTGGGAAGTACTAGGTTGGTTTTGGGCAATTATTAGACTATATAAGGTTAAGGTACTTTATAATGGTGTAATTGGACTTAATTAAGGTGAAAATGAAAGTAGTTTTATGTGGAATAAGTTAATTAAAGGTTGAATAATATTTAGATTTTAATTGAAATAATAATCTTAAGGAAGGTGTTATTAGATAACAAGGTATCTAATTTTGGAATTGGGAACTTGTGTGAATGTTTGTGAATTGGGAACTTGTGTGACTACATATAATGTGTAATTACTTAATGTATTCATTGGTGCATTATTATGTTCACAAGGCATGTTAAGTTTGATTAAATGTGAATGATAATATCCTATGTGAGCAAAATGGAATAAGTCATACGATATGCATTGTATCTTTTATATGTGATTCTGAAATCCGAAATGTTTTGTTTTAAAACTGCCAAGTCCTAGTAGTGGGTAAATAGGCATGCCTTGAAAGGTGTCTCCTGATATTGACAATTCAGTGCCTCCTGATATCGACACTTCGGTGCCTCGTGATATTTGACTCAACATAGTCTTCTGATACTGAGACATAAGTCTCTCTTATTTTATGATACTAATTATGGTATCTTCTGTTCTAGTCCCGTTACCCACTTCTGTAAAAACGATTAACTGTCTAACTTGTTTTGTGTTCTGATATATGTTCAATTATGATATAAGCTAAGCTCAGTTCTGATATAACTAAATTCTATTTTGATGTAATCAAGTTCTGTTCTGACACAATCAAGTTATGTTCTGATACCTTAAAGTTCTGTTTTGATATTATGGTATTCTGTTTGGATACTTGTAAGTTTTGTTCTGAAGCAAGTATATCCTATTCCGATATGTTATATTTTGTTCTGATGCAAATAATATGAGATTGTTCTTTAATTTGAACAATTAAAGGTTGTATGTGATTTGACATGATTCAGTGCATATGAATGCTAGATGACTGTTAGAAACAGTCACCAGATTATATCTTGTTTAGCTATTCCCCACTAAGCTATATGCTTAGCATAGTGGTTTTGTCTTCGTGTACGTTCTGATAAGAAAGTTTAGAGACTATGACAATGACAACCGTAGTGGCTAAGAAGAATGCCTTTTGTTTTTGAAGATGTATAATATAGTTTGTATAAGAGTTGTATTTAATATAATGAGACAGTTTATATATTTGTAAATAAGGCTTGTAATATCCTATAAATGATTTGTAATAACCTTGCTACATGATGAGGGTTTTTTTTATCGATTTTACTAGTACTAAAATTTGCAAGTAGTTACAAGTATACCATTTTTAACAAATATAAGAAGGTATGAAATTTGAACACTGCAAACAAAATCCACGTAGAAACAAATATATCATATATTAGGAATCCAACAAAGAACAAATCCAATTACCAAATTCTCTACAAAACACAAAAGCAGTACAATAAACACATTGCATGGTGAAACAACACTAGTGTACAATCAACAGTTGCAGTAAAGTAGATGTAATACTAAGCAGAAATAAGGCAATTTCAATCTCCAAAATACTATCTTGTCAAGCCATTGTAACCTTTCTTTAAAAGAACTACACCACATTCCACAAACTACAAAGTTATAGAATCAATGGATGACCTACAATCTATGATATAAGTTACCAAAATATACAAGCTCAACCATTTTGAAATTTAAATAAAAGGATACAATCCTTCTTAATACCTAGCTCTTTACCTGTTATGCAAAACATTTGAATCAAACTCCTATTAAGATAAATATGAAATTCATCGTAGCTTATAGGTCATTAGTTAATTACAATCTAACTATTTATATGCCATATGTAGTCTACAATGTTCTGTAACTATAATGTAAATCGCAGTCCTGTAATATCCTATAATCAGAGTATCATCCGCTATCATCAATTCAAACAAAGAATCAGGCTCATAAGAATGCTAGGTTTTGTTCATAAAGAGTCTAACGAGACTAAGCCCGCATGTGGAGTAGATATTCAATTCATGTACAGAAGTAAATCACTTTGACAAACAGAACACCTATTGGACTACAATCTATAGAAGAAAGTGTTTGGCTAAGTCTTATCCTACACCAAGATCTGTTTATCCTTCACCCTTCAAATGTTTCAATGTTATTTTGTCAAATTGCTCGAATTGAGTACAAGCATCCAAATCAAAAGCCTTGAAGTTCTTGTGAACAGTTCCAACTTCGTCAACCACCCAATCAAAGCATTGAATCCCTCTCTTTGTGCTCATCCCTGCGATGGTTTTGGAGAGAAGAACTGGATCCAAGTAGTCTTCTAGCTTCCTTTTCATCCTCTTCTTCTTCTTGTTGGTTTCTTCAGATTTAAAGTTGAACTACGTTGGATTTACTTTCAACACTACATCAATTTTATAATGTACAAGCATGTTAATCAAACACTAATTAAGACAATAGAATACACAAACCATGAACACAATATCAGCATACACAATAACACATATTGAGAAAAGGAGAGTTTGGAAGATGAAAAGGGAGGTCAAACAAGACGCTTTTGGATATCCTCTGAACTGAGAGCAGAGGATGAGGCATGGGTGTTTTAGGATTTGCAACTTCTTTTAAAATCGCCCTGTGGTTTCATAGAGGAAGAGGAAAGAAAGAGAAGAGGATGAGAGATGGGTGTTTTAGGCTTTAAGGTTTTTCTTTTTAAGCGTATTTCTCGTTTTCGTTCCCTCCTTATTTTTCACATTTGGCAATGATTTTTGAAATAGTCGTCAAATTTGGGGACAAATTTTTGAAAAATCATCGTCAAAGGGTCAATAAGGGTGATCTTTTGGAACCAAATTAGGGCCCCTTTAGCAACGATTTTCTATAATCATCGCTAAAGGGTTCACATTTTGCGACGTTTAAAGGGTCCACATTTGTGACAATTTCTAAAATCGACGCAAAATATGGACAAAAATTGTCGCCAAATGGTCTTCATTTAGTGAAAATTATCAAAATCATCGCCAAACGCTGAAAATTATCACCAAAAGCTTACTTAAAAAACGTAGGGAAAAAATGTAGCTGAATGTCTACTTGCTATAGTACCTGTAAAATCCTTTATTCATATGAAAAGACACTCATATCTTTGCTCCAAATGCATGAAAGGAATAATCCAATATCTAGCTTTAACACCACAATGCATACATAATTTGACTTGTGGGGTCTCCATTTCATTTTTTTCTCTTCAAAAAGCATCATTGGAAGGCAAAGGAAAGAACAAGTTGTGGTCCCACTATATGTATCTCAAACATATGGGAGACTCAACTAGGAGCCCTTTTAAACCATCATTTGGTCAGCAACCCAATTCTGATTAGTAACTTCTCTGCTGGGGCCTAATATTCTTGCCTGTATCAGTGGTCATGCCAATTCTTCTTCGCTGTAATAGCTGGATTGCAGCGATTCTGTCTCAAATTGGATGTTGGGGCTCCTTCTTACTGGTCAGTGCAAAGAAAATGAACCGTGTCAAATGTGGGGAAGTGAAAATAACTACAGACACATGCTCACGTGTTTGCCAGTTCAATCCATTCACTAAATCCACTTCCTTCCTTTGCCCGGTGTTACCTTCAAGTCAAGCTTTTACATCATTTCACCAGAAGTTAATGTCAAAGACCACATTATCAACTAAACCGTTGTGTGCCGCCATTGATTACCAAGTGAACATTCCGTTTTTTTTTTTTTTAATGTTCCATAAGTACAAAACTCGAGTAAACCAATTCTAATGGCAAACTTTACGCGATCAAGATAGTGTTTAATCATTTCACTGAAGAGATAATGTTTTATTATCAGAAGTTAATGAAGATCTCCTTGTCTATCAAAATTTAACCATAAATGTTTTATATATATTTAGCTCTTGAATATAAAAAATGTTAAATAGTATTTTGGAAATTTTGCAAAAGAAAATTATTGAGAGCTTATATAGTTTCTAAAATGGGAATTGGATGAGCTATTAAAATTTTGTGATATCGAAAATTAAGCATATACAGAATGGAGGACAACTGAGTTTATCATCAATGTTATGACGTGAAAATATAAATTTGGAATTACTTGAATTCATTATAGTGGTATGATTGCATTCCACTCGGCGCTTAGACAAAATAAATTAGATTTTGGATCAATTCTGGTAGTAACAACCACCCTTGCACCTTTATGTGCCAATCAGCGAGGGAAGACTTTACAACCAGGTGATATATACAAGTATATATATAGTACTAGACAAGCTTTGCTTTATGATGAAGAAATATGTAAGGGAGATAAGTGTTGCAGCAAGATCGAAATGATGACATATTCTTAGCCTGCAAGTCATGCGTCGCAAGCTGCCACTGGACAACCTTCAGGATTTTGGTTGACCATATAAGAACACAATAACATGCTTCAGTTGGGGTTTGCTTGGAAGTGAAGGGGTTGACCCCATGATGAATGTGAGACCAAAACCACCCACAATATCTTATTCCTGGCCTTTCGACACGCGTATGCACAGACAAACACGCAAAAATGAGTGTGAAGAAAGTCATGCCAAATATTGGATAAGAAATACTGTGGTGTATACTTGAACCAAAGCTTAGTAAAGTTTGATGAATGAGGTTATTCGTACGTGAATTTGGCATTTTGTCAAAAAGTAATAGCAGTACTGTCGGAGCTTGAGGCTTTGTTCAGTAAACACTGTATATATTCTTTACCATTTCGATATAATAATAATAATAACCTTACAAATTTATTATAGCATGGGAAGCTATAAGGGCATTCCAATTAAAGACTTCGCTAATACGGAATTAGATCCATTACCACGTTAACCTTCTTTTAGACTTATACGAACATACTTAAGTATTTACTAGAGAGAGAATTTGGCATTGATGCATGATATTGATAGCCTAACGAAATTGGCTCCACAACGATCAAAGGCCCATTGACAATCACAAGTCTTGCTGGTAAGTTAATCAAAGCCTATTGTCAGGCTCGCGAGTGTTTCCAAGGAAGCCACACATTTACTATTTATGGCGATGTTGCTCCCGCCATGTCCTACAAAAATTATGGCATAAGATATCAACCATCTCACGTTCTTTCCAGAGACCTACAGATCCTAGCTAGCATCATTTAATGACAGGTTAAAAAAACAATTTAACTCTCATCATTTACACTAAAATTAGAATTTAACGTGAAAGTTAAATCCTAAAAATAAACTCTTACTCTACGAAAAAAGCTAATGGCATTAGGCTTCTGTCAATTAAATATCACGTAACATTCTTTTCTGTCATAGAATTTTTTAAACTTTATTAAAGTAGGACCCACATTATTGATGTACAATTTGTTTATTTTAAATAGAAATGAGTTCTATTGGAGTTTGATTTGTACGTTTGGACGATTGAGTTTAAATAGAAGTGATTCTCACTTTCATTTAAATGGTACGTTTAGTTTCTGAGTTTAAATGAAAATACGACTCACTTATATTTAAATGTTGCATTTGGAAGGTTGAGTTTAAATGGAATTATGTTTTACTTCCCACTTTAATTTAAACGTTGCATTTAGAAAGCTGAGTTTAAATGGAAGTGTGTTTCAATTCCATTTAAGTGCAACATCTAAAGCTCTTCTCCATTGTTCACCATGTTGAACTAACATGCACCATTTTGAAGCAACAATAATCTGCATATCGTTCGTCCTTCTTCCTCACTCCCTAATCTGTAGCATTCTTCCTCTTCTTCTTCAGCAAACAAAAATCCCTCATTCTTATCACCACCACCACTTGGAAGATTGCTATTCGTGTGTTAACAATCTGTGTGGAGCTATTATTGTTTATGTATTGCTGCCACCACTTCCACGCCCGCCGTTAAAATCACATCGTCCACCACCTCCTGAGAATTGAGGATCAATTCCGTCGCAATGAAAAAGGTAAGACTTTTGTTTGTGGGTATTGCATCAATATTGCATATTAGAGTTGTTAGGTTCTTAGTTTTTTTTTATAATTAAACAATTCATGTTGATGAATAGTCTATATTTGTTTTTTAAACAATTTATGTTAAGGAATAGCCTATAACTAAGATGAAAATTTTTACAAAATGTTTAGTGATGATGTTGTTTTTATATGTGTTGTGTATGAACAATTTAATATGCTTCATTATATTATAATGATTAAGTTTCTTAATCATTTGTTCCATTTTTGCTATTTGAGTGTAGCTCTGAGACATTGTTATGGAGTCAAATCTTTTGATTTATAGTTCTTTACACCATCATCTGTTATATCTTCAATTTCATTTTGAATGTGAATATATTTTAGTGCTGCATCTCTCAATCAAATAGTGTTCAATTGATTACATATTAATCGATATTCGATGATTGGTTTGAGCATGGAAGTTAAATTTGTTAATGTTTATGATTTTATTTTATTTTTGGAAACGAAGGAACCCGCAGCCGCTCTGAGTAAATCTCCGGATTAACGCAATAGCCTGCAAATCACGCCAACCGAGTACTCCGCACTAGGTAAGCCCTATACGACAAGCTCGATCGAGAGAGCGTAGGTAAGGGGATTTGAACACAGGGCTTTTTACTCCCATGCCCCCCACTCCACCAACTCGACCACCGCCTAGGGAGCTTTTATGATGCTAAATGGTTGCAGAGCATTGCGAAGTCTTTGCTTTTGTAGATTGAAAGTGTAATTTTCTCTGTTTGAGACAATGTTATGGAGTCAAATCTTTTTATTTATAGTTCTTCATACCCTCATATGTTGTATCTTCAATTTCCCTTTGAATGTGAATATATTTTGGCATTGCATCTCTTGATCAAGTAGTGTTCGATTGATCACATATTAATAGGTATTTGATGATTGGTTTGAGCATGACAGTTAAATTTGTGAATGCTTGTGTTGCTACATAGTTGCAGAGCATTGTGATGTCTTTGTTTCTACATGTTGAAAGCATAATTGCTACTAACAATGAGAATATTAGACCTTACCATATGTTTATAGTGATTCCATAGTCAAATTTAGATTATTAATATTATATAGATTGGGTGTACAAAAACCTCTATTGTAGGTCTAGTCAAATTCTATTATCCTCATTGTATTGTACTAACTCTTAGTGTAAACAACTTGAAAAGTTAAAAATCTTTTTGACTTTAGATTTTACCTTCCAATGACGCCCATCATTTATTCTTTGAGTTATATCTCTCTAGACCATTTTTTTTAATTGGGAAGGTGAAATAAGGGGTCATATGGATGGGTGAATAGGTGAATAAATCCTTTTTGTCTTGTGAGTTCATGTTTCAAGATTAGTTAATTAATTAGGAGAAATAATAATATTAATATAATTTTGCATTGACGTTTTCAACTATCACTATATTACACTTAAATAATGATTATTTGGTGTGTTATTTTGGTTTAAAAGCCCCATTAAGAACTTCATAGAGTGGTAATAACCTAGGAAAAAGATTTTATAGATGCCCCAAATATCCTATAAGTTTATGTTTTGAGAAGGTAAAATTGAATGTATATATGTTTAATACTTCTCTTGATAATTATTAATTTTCTTTCATGTTGGAAGATGTGATTTCTTTAAAGTTGTACGATGAAAAATTTAGTGAGAAAGCTGTAAAAGTAATTTATAAATTGAAGAAAGAAGTGCGTTTGTTGAAGAAGGAGGCTCAACGAACCATAATTGAATCAAGTTCAACGTTAGAAATTAAGGAGCAAATAAAGCTATTGAAAGAAGACATTTTTTTTACGAAAGAGAATATTAAGTTTTAAATTTGTTTTATTGATTATCATAATAGTGGTTTTGTTCATATGCTGATTGTTATAATATGGTTTTTTATGGGCAACTGGAAATAAATTGTATTATTTTGTTTAAAACTTGAATTATAATGAATGAAAAATCTTCATTTCAACTAAGTTATAATATATTGTGCATTGTGTTTTGTCTTTATTGATTGTTATTCATAAAGTTGCCTTAATGATGCCTAATTAATTGCTGTAAAAATCATCAAGTATATACAAAAGTGATTATATCACAAGAAACAATTTAGTGATTATATAACAATAAATAATCGCAATAGTAAATACAAAAGTGATTATATCAGAATCTGTCTATATATAAAACAGATTGAATCTATCCGTCTATATACAAAAGTGATTAGATGTATTAACTAAAGTTCCAACATCACATAGACAACAATAATGTAAAGTTTGCGAATCAACCACATTGCTTCCCTCATTTGCACTTGACTGAAAAGGTTAATCATTTACTGGTTGATTCATTGATGATCTCCAACTCATTAATTCAGTTTGTAACTATTGAGAACTTACACTAAGTTGTCCTTTAAACCTTATACCTCTTGGTTCAAAAGACAATTTGAATGAATGTGGATTAACTTCTTCAAACTTCATTGTACTACTATACAAAGAGCTACCAACCTACAAACATACATTTAAGTAACAATATTCATTTGTGAAAGTAATCAATGATGTCATAAATGATCATATACTCACAATATTACTTTGTTGACTTGCTACAACAACATGTTTAACTTGTGAAGAGACCCTGGAAATGACCTAATAAATATGAATCAAAATTGTTATAAATGATCATTAGATATATGAAGCAATACATAGTAACCAAAGAATGTTTTATACTTGTGGAGATTGTTGGGTAGGTTGAGTTAAGTCTTCATTCTACAATGTCATAATTCCCACATTTTCTACTTTTTTATACTTAACTCTTTCGAGTAAATTTGTTTGGGTTTTTCAACTTAATAAGCTTATTTACTCCTCTCCTTCTAGGTGTTTCAGGTCTTCCTGGCATAACTATTTTAGGTGGGGGTTTATTACTTCTGCATCAATAGTAAGCCATAAAATTGGACCTCTAATGTGTTGCAACATATGGTCATACAATGCTAAGAGTTTGTCCTTCTTATAGCAATCGTCTAAAATTGCCTCCGGCAATTGCTTGGAATGATGAATAGCACTTATAACATGCTTGCTAGAATATTTTTAAAGCTCTCATACCCGACAACTAGATGATTGGTGTTGACTAATCCTTATAATATACTTGTCATCACTTTTGGAAACTTCATATGCTCTATCACCAATCTAAACTATTCTCTACTTCATTGTGTCTTTCTTATTCTTCTCCAATTTCTTGATAATCTTGGGAGCAACATCTAACTTCTTGCCATGTATAAATTCTCTCCTATCTGTATGCTTATTCATCACTATGATTCTAATGGTTTCAAACATACTGATAACCGGCATATCTTTTGCTGGTAAGATCCATCTATTAAAAGTTTCACTCATAGTATTGTCTACAACTGGGCATTTTAATTCAAAGATTAGTAACATGTTCCCATCTCTCCTAAAGATATTCAAGCAATGATAATGCACATCCAGGTTTGATTTTATCCATTCTTTTCAACTTCTCGTTAAAATCTTGTATAATTCCAATACTGCTTCTGCAAATCCTTTCACTTCTAATTTATATGTCAGTTATGGTATATATGCCGAGAGCACATCTGATGAGTGGCGTATAGTAATGTGTCTTTCACCACCCTAATCAATCCCTATAACAATAGAAAAGATTCAATTAATATAAAATTTGTACAATAATAAACTATTAATCAATGAAGAATAAAATACCTTTTGCTTATCTGATATTATTTTAAGCCCTTCACCATTGTCCAACTCCAAGTATGAAGCCAACAAATTCATAAACCATGTCCAAAATTATTGTTTCCATAACAGCTCAAGCCAACAGATACATCTCTCCATCACCATCCCTCCCAACTGCACTTAATAGCTGACCTTGGAATTCAGTCTTTAAAAAGTATCATCAATACCAAAAATTAGCCTTAAATGCCTCCATCCTCTTTTGATGGCATTAAAGCAAATGTACAATTATTTGAACTACACAAAAGATATAAAGATGTATGAATAAATGGATAAATGTCATAAATATCCTTGTCGATGATATGTAAAAATTTAATTTTGCAACCTGTAACAAACAAGTTTCTTCATTTCTGGCTAGCTTTAACTCAATTACTAATGCAAGATTACTAATCCTCAACTCATAAATGTATCCTTATAGCTTGGCATATTCATTCATATAGTCACTCAGCCTCTTTTTTTTCAATCTCTTCTTTGTAGCTCTACACATACTTAAGTTGACAAATGTACTAAGTTTTTCTCTGCATTCTTTAACCATTTTCACCATGGAGATACTAGGCTTTTTAAGTATTCTTTCCCTAAAATGTCTTATCAGGAACTTAACTGAAACCAATTTAGGTTTGTTGGTCGTAAAACAATTATGCTCAGGATTGTATATCACCACTTTTAAGTCATTCTTGTCACAAACAATATACAACTCCTATAGGCATCCCTTAATACATCCCACTCTGATCCTATGACTTTCACTTTTTTAAACTTCACATTATATCTTATCTGCACTGCGTAATCCATAACAGAATCTCTAAATTCTTTTACTTATTCAAACTCCATACCCATCTCCAATATACTCCCACATCATATGGATTATGCCTAATACTACTACTAGGTCTTCTTAACGGTTCACTAGGCTCTTCTTCACTTGGATATTCATCGTTATCAATAAAAATACCAAAATCAGTTGACTCAGTTTCAACGAGTCAGTGGTCATCGAGAATCTCAACTTATATAAAATCCTCATAATGGTTATGATCATCCACCTGTTCATTAACTACTTCACTAACTCCTTCATCAACTCCTAAACCAACTCCTTCGTGAACAACTAAACTAACTCCTTCACTAAATCCTTTACTATCTCTACAACTTCCCTTCTCACCCTCCCTATCTCCATCCTCTCTTCCAGATATAGGCAATATCTCAGGTGAAAATGATAGGTTTCTAATATTTGAGTTACATAAATATCAATCATTTGGTGGGTTTTCGTCAGATTAATGAGTTAGACAACTTTCTTTTGATTCAATCAATCTTAAAAACTCACTGAATTCAAAATCGAGTACCCTATAATAGGTCTTATGCACTTGAAGGTATCCTAACTCCTTTCCCATCTCATATATTTGTCTATAGCTATCATAATCAAAGTTTACTTTATCAAAAATACTTGATTCCCCATCAACATATTTCAACTTCGGCTCTACAATGAACTTTCCACCATAAAACAATCTTATTCATCCAAATTGGGCCATCATACACCTGTTCACAATAAAGGGGAAATAAAATTTGTCAATAGGTTGTGTATGTAGTATCACTTTCAATTGCCTCATAAAAGTGTCCACAATGACCAAAACATAAATTAGATTACAAATGAAAATTATAATATTTCATGCATTAAAGATTGTAAACAAATATATAAAGGCAAAAGTATCACCAAAAAGTATACATTTAAATAATATTATGAAAACTATAATGGATACTATATGCACAATGATGAAAGCTTAGAGTGCCAACTTACAATTAGAGGATAACATAAGCACTTAAATATTTCAAAATTGATAAAATAATCCCTATAAACATAAAATAATAATCATACATCATAAATAAAATTAAACTAATAATCATGCATCATAATCACGCATCAATCGTACAACAATCCATGATTTCAATACCTAAATCCCAATAAGTATGTTAGACAACCATTCATGCACAAAGCATAAAAACTAAATAGATATAAAGGTGATAAGCATGTTAAATATCCACATTGACAAAGAAAAAGAATTAAGAATAATTTATTTTACTAGAATGAGTCTATAACTCCGCATTATAAACTTTTAAGTTGAAGATGGAGTCCCTCCTTATACATAAATCATTTCTCATTGAAATATGAAAACTACAAATTTTAAGCCTAACCCTAGATGTGGAAAAATATCTCTTAAGTTTTTGAGTTGAAGATGAAGTCCCAATTACATTTAGGGTGTTTTAATGGGTATAAGTATATAAGCAAAGGTGCTCAGTTCCCTAATTTTCATCATTGACAATGCTATTGCATATACCAAAGTATCATTTGGTATAATTTAACACAATCCATGTCTTGATTTCAAAGATTGGAAACAAGCCCCATACTAGCTTGGTCCATCAACAAACAAAAAAGAATAGGCAAGAAATGAAAAAAAGAAAAGGTACCTTATCAGTAAACTAATAAGTATGCATCATAACATGATACTAATAAATTATCATGCAACTCAACTATTTTAGTTAAAATACTTATTTTTAACTTTGTTGAATCAACAAATTTTTACATTTATAATTCATCTTCTTTATAACAACAGTAGCTTATGTACTTTTTATTCAGTAATTGATTTAAATATTTAATACTTGGATTGGAGGAGATATAAACTGTTAGAGGATTGTCTACATCCAAATCTTAAAACTTTAAGTACAAAGAAGTACATTTTCTTCCGTGAAGGGAAATTGTTTGCATTGAAAGAATATAGAATAACATTGAAGTGCATTTACATTTATTGGCTAAGGCTAGAGAAAAAAATTAACTAGAAATGTTCAAGAGAGACACAAAAGTATCATATTTTTAACTATGGACAACTTTGTTTACAACATGTTCATTGCCAACGTCCAATCTTCGCAAATACATTTACGCATAGGGGACCACAACATACATGCAACACCTCCATAAGCATAAGGGACCATATCATACAATCATAAACAAACAAGTGGATTTAGGGGACCACACATATAAAACATTAAAATCCAGATAACAATAAACCTACTATAATGAATTGTAGACCTCTTATTCAGAAACCGAAAGAGCATTCAAGTTGCTTCTAACGTTAGAAACAATGTATGGGAGAAGAAGAAATAATTAGGGATTATGGAAGTCTGAAATTGTTTGAAGAATAATTAGATGGGATTGAAATTGATCAAACTCAAATCATAAAAGAAGAACAGAGTTAGGGATTAGGGTTTGGGGAAGAAGGAATAATTGTGAGAATTGTTGCTGCTTCAAAATGGTGCAGATTGTTACTGCTTTTAAACGGTAAGCTTTAGGGAAGAACCTTAGAGGCAACGTTTAAATTGAAATGGGTCCCACTTTCATTTAAACTCAGCCTTCCAAGTGCAACGTTTAAATGGAAGTGGGTTCCAACTCTATTTAGATTGTGGGTTCCAACCCCATTTAAATTGTGCCTTTGGGTTTAAGTGGAAGTGGGACCCACTTCTATTTAAACTCAAACTTCCAAATGCATCGTTTAAACTCCATTTGGACCTACTTCCTTTTTAAATAAACAAAATCCACATTAGCAGTGTAAGTTCCACTTTAATAAAAAAAATTAAAAATCCACGTGAAAAATGCTACATGGCATTTAACTAATCGTGGTCTCATATCGTCAATTTTTCCATCTAGTCATGGTCTATTTTGAACGTTTTCCAAATATTAAGGTTTAATTTGAATGTTCTGAAACTCTAAGGTCCAACTTAGATTTCAATGCAAACGATAGGGGTTAAATTGCTCTTTTGGCCTTTGATGACACCATAACATTGTCGATGAATCCATCTTAACAAATCATACACCAAACTATTATTTGGTGGGTAAAAGGAATAAATTAATTTTTAACATTTCTCACAAAATAGGATAGTTCATACTGTTATCTTAACATTTCAAATTATTTCTACTATCATTTTTGTACCTTAATTAAGATGAAAAGAATATTATTTTAATAACATTAAAGTATAAAATGGTGATAGAGACAATAGTAGGGACTTACTTAAATTTTTTTGAAATGCCAAGGTGAAGTTTACACCTTAAAGCTTTTTTGGTGTCATCTATGAGAATTTTAGAAGATAAACCATATTATTACACTCTTTTTCATTGGAATAGATGAACAAGAAGCTAAGGGTTCAAAATTTTACAACGATATGGGAGCCCTAAGGGGATGCTCAATAGCTAGGAACCAATTGCTTAGATTTTAAAATTGGCTTAAGCCTAGACGATCTAACTCGAGATTAAAGTCAACAAACCTAAATCAAGTTGACCACATTTTGGGTTGGGTTAAGCTTTTTTTTTTAATTATGGATTTTGGACTTGGTTTAAATTCAAACTTTACAGTTTGGTCTAATATGAAGCTTAACATATATAAATACTTAATTGACTATGAGTTGGCCTTAATTCTCCTCTTTTTCCTTCATCCTAGGGAACTTGATGAGTCGATCCGCCAGCCTCAGTTTCTGCCTGCTTATGCTTCTTCTGATCTCCTCCAGTCCTCCTTTGACCTTCCTTTTCCATCAAACTAAAACAATTCAACCTTTTAAGCTTTAATCCTTAATACTTCATAGTTTTTTTTCTTAATTTTATTGTGATTGTTATATAATAAATTACAAAACTTAACAGAGCTTCTATAGTAGTTGTATCAGTAAGCTTTTACTTATAATGTATAAAGGCTAATTTTAAAGATTGAGTAACAATCTTTTCAAGCTATATTCTTTAGAAAATATTTGTGATCAATAGAACACAAATGTTTTCCTTGAATTTTTTTTTGGTAGTTTAAATTTTTTACTAGGTAGGATGTCATGTATTTATCAACTCTTTAGTATATTTTTGTCTTCTTCAAGATATATTTTGTTGTGAATACTATAGGAGTTGTTGAGATTAGTCTACAAATATTCTATATTTGACCATAAAGATTGAAGAGGGATGATGATGATGATGATAATTAGAGGTTGATGGGTCATATTAGAGTTGGATTAGGTAGTTCGATTCTCAAAACCTAATTAAACTTGAGCTCTAGTGATATTATCCATACCAAAGCAAGATCAAGGTCTAAGATCCCGAGACCTTCACACTTCCTAAGGCCTTCCATCAAAAATTTCTTTAAAAAGTGAGTTTCTCACCTAACACGACAACATGAAGCAATATGGGTCTATTAGATTATTGAAGATATTAATATAGCCATATAACAATGCCAAGGTTTGTAAGAGAAAAAGATTTATGATATCCCCTAAATATCATAGGCCTAATAACATTCACAAATCTCACTGGCAGGTTAACTAAAGCCCATTATCAAGCTCACAAGCATTTTCAAGGTAGTTGTATGTTAGTATCTATAGTGATGATGATCTTACATCTTGTATAAATTTTGGTCTGAGATACTAACCATCTTAGGATGCCTACGCCTCTTTATGTCCATATCACTATATTTTTATATCAGCCACCCCTAGTATAAAAGGAGAAATCATCTCATAAGTAAAGGGTTCCATGTCTCTTGATGATATCTCAACATTTGAAGACCTCTAGTATAAAAAAGGGATATCACCTTTGATGTTCTTTTTTGCATACTATAAATCCTAGTTAGCGTCACTTGATGATACTCCAATGCTTTCAATGAGGTCAACCCATCAAATCATACACAAAGTTATCAATCATCACCACTCTAATTGTAAGGCCCCAAATTGTACTCTAGTTGGAATATTATGTTTTAAAAAGTATATGTATGATAGGTGTAAAACTTGTGATATGATTGAGAATTGTATATGACTTGAATTTTGGGTTTAATGGATCCTACTTATTGAATTGGAATTAATTGATATCATTAGAGAATTGAGGTATTAAAATGTACATTTGGACTGGGAAAATTGTCAAGTGGTAAGATAAGTTGGTACTTGAAAATTGGAATGACTAAGCCTATAAGTTAGTGACATTTGGCACAGTTGATGCATTGACAAATGGCATAGTTAATAAATTGACAAGTGGCAGCAATAAGTGAGAGACAATTGGCTTAATATATTGTTGACATTTGGCAGCTCCAATGTGGGATAAATGAAGAACATGTATAGTGACACATATTGTTACAAATTGATGACACCTAGCAATGGGTGAGGCAAGTTTCTGCTGGAGTCATTTTTTGTTTTGCTCATTCTTCACTATCTTACAATCCCTCCACTAAAACTCTCTCATTTCCTCTCAACTTCTGGAGTTTTTGGGATCATTAAAAAGCTACTTTATACTACCTTTTATGTTGTTATCATCGTAATGTTAAGATCATCTTAGATTTACCTAGATTTCGGAAGTGCTTTGGTTGCATAAAGGCTGGTTTGATTAGTTCATTGAATAAGGAACTTGAAGGTAATTAGGTAAGGGATTACTAAACTTGATAGCATGTATTGTTACTAGTTTTATGATAATTGAATTGGCTTGAAATATGTGTTAAGATGTTGATAAATGAATGCTAGAAAAATGGTATTTGTAAAATAACTTCTGGTTTGATTTTGATGCGTGGAAGGTATTGATTTGTAAGTTACTTAGTGAATGATTTTTGAATTGGTTTGGACATGAATTTGATGAGGTCTTAAAGCATGAATAAGGTAAAATTGAAGTGAAATTGATGGACTTTGGTGAAGGTGTGTTAAATGGAAGTAAAGAAATCAAGTTTTAGAAACAATTTGGAGGATGTGGGTGAGTGAAACTTTGGTTCACTCTTCCCACGATCATAGGATTTATAAGGCTTATTCCCACGATTATGGGAAGTACTTAGGAAGTGGAAAATGGTGGTTTTAGACAATTATTAGACTATATAAGTTAAGGCACTTAATAATGGTTTAAATGGACTTAATTGAGCTTAAAAATGAACCTAATTTGATATGGAATAAGTTCATTAAAGGTTGTATAAGATTTGGATTTTTAATTAAAGTAATAATTTAAAGAAGGTGTTGTTAAACAAAAAAGTATCTAATTTTGGAACTTATAAGTTATTAAAGGAATAAAGTGTACCTATGAACACAAATGTGTTTTAAATGATAAAAATGATATGTTAGTTATGAATGTTTGAGAAATTGGAAACTTAGGTGAATACATGTAAAGTGTAATTACTTAATGTATTCATTAGTACATTATTACAAATTCTTATGTTTATAAGGCATGGTAAGTTTGAGTAAGAATGAATGGGTTCAATTTGAGCATGAGGAAAATGAATTCATACTTATGCATTATTTCCCTATCAAGTGATTCTGATATTGTGATAATTACGGACCATCAATTGTCCGAAGAGTTTGATAATTAGGATTGTATTGGAAGCATTTTCTAATTGTGTGAATATAGATAATGTTTGATGACTCAATACATTTATTGATGCTTTAATGCATATGTTTGTATTTAGAAGGCATGTTAAGTTTGATCAAAAGAATAAGGTCATATGATAGGCACTACATTTATATGAAATTTTAAAATCTGAAATGGTTTGTTTTAAAACTGTTAAGTCCTAGTCGTGGGTAAATAGGCATGCCTAGAAGGGTCTGTAGCTACTCTTGAGACACTAAGGTATCTCCTGATATCGACACTTCAGTGTCTCTTAATATCGAAACTTTGGTGTCTCCTAATATTTGACACAACAGTGTACGCTGTTACTAAGACATAAGTCTCTCCTGTTCTATGATACCAATTATGGTATCTTCTATTCTGGTCCCGTTACCCATTTCTGTAAAAAGGATTAGCAATCTAACTTATTTTGTATTCTGATACATGTTCAGTTTTGATTCAAAACAAGTTATGTTGTAATATAAGTCATATTTTGATCTGAAAGAATTATATCCTATTCTGATATTCAATTATGATACTTGTACATTTTGTTCTGATATTTATGATTTTTGTTCTGATGCAAGAATGTTCTATGCTGATTGATGAATCATATTCTATTTTGATACATAATGTTTGGATTACTTTATATTATGAACAATTAAAGATTGTTATGATATGATTTGAATCTGTATCTATGAATGTTGGACGACTGTTAGAAATAGTTGCCATTATGCATTATGTTTACTTATCACCACTAAGCTATATGCTGAGCATGGTAGTTTTGCCTCCTTGTAGGTTCTGATAAGAAGGTTAAAGACTGGGACAAGGACTACCACAATGGCCAATGAAGAATATGTTCTGTTTTGGAATTTGTTTTGTTTTGAAAGATGTATATTTGAGTTTTTGAGGTGTATCTATCAATATGAAATAGTTTGTATTTTGTTTAGTGGTTTGTAATAACTTTATTATAGGATGGATTATGTTTAAGGCATGTATTTTGATGACTTTATTATATATTAAGTTCATTAGGGTTTGTTTACAACAACATTTAATGATATGTAATGTATGTTTGTTTGAGTTGCTAAAATGCATGTAAGGAATGTTTAGTATGCTTTGGATTGTTTTGATTATGTTTTGTATGACATTTGCATATTCTCCCGGGAGTATTTGGGTATCACACTAATAATCAATTTGCATGTCTAACTGCCTATGTCTAGTCTGCTATTATTTTACATTTGATCTCTTTATGGGCTATTTGTCGTCATTTTTATGATTAGAGAGAGAATGATGTAGTTAGGTTCTAATTCAATATCAAGGTTTGTTTGTTTCTACTTTTATTTTTGATTATCTGTTGTTTTCAAATTCAGTAAAAAAGACATGTTTGTTTGAATTTTTCATTTTTGCTTTTGGTTTTAGTTTCTTCCAGTTTTTATAACTTATGAAAGCCATAAAAAGTTCATAATCTGATTTACTATCAAATTATAAATATATTATTTAATTATCTAATATATTAATTAATAATAATTAGGAATAATTAATTTAATATTTATTTAATTAATATTAAGTATTAATAAAATTATGAATAATTTATATTTATTCAATAATTTAAATTAAATTTTCTAATTAAATTAAATAAATAAATTTAACTATTAATAATAAATGCAATTAAATTTAAATTATGTTTAAAACATAATTTTCTAATAAATTTGATATAATAATTAAAAATATATTTAAAATAAATATTAATTTATAAATAAAATTTTTATAATAAAATTATTTTAATAAAATATAAACATTTTTACTAATAATATATTAATAAATATTACATAAAAGATTAAATAAATTTACTTATTAATTAATCAAAAATAATTTATCTTATATTTTATTTAATTTATAATTATTATCAATGATTCAAAAACTAATTGAAATTAACAACTAATTAGATTTTTGGTTTTATTTAAGAATAGAAACTAAAAACTAAAAATTAAAAACTAAAAACTAAAAACTAAAAACTAAAAACTACAACAGAAAAATGTATATGGATCTAAACGGCCTTGAAGTTTTTATATTGTTGATGGTGAACTTACAAACCTTCTCAATAAGATTTCTATCGAACTTGTATGATTAAATTATAGTCATACTCTTTTAGACATGCCTCACTATCTACAGCAAGCTCATTGCCAAAATTAGCATAATAGAGTAAACACAAACAAATTAACTAATTTATATACATATAAATATCATGTTTGATTCTAAAGGGTGAAATGTGTCATAATATAAAGTTAACTGCACAAATCAAATTGAGACAAGACAATTGAGCAAGAGTACTAAGTTAACTTTTAACTTGAAATATATGATCTCTAGTGATCAATTTGCTTGCAAAAAATAATTTGGTTAAGGGTAAACATGTTATTAAAGCTAACTTCATTATTTTAGTACACGAGAGTACTACATGAGAAGACATTTGATTAACAAGTATGGACAATGAGAAAGCTGATAAGTATGTTGAGCTTAATAATTACTTTAAGAATGTAAAAAGTATATAATAACCAATTTGTAAACTTGATCCATAGTGAAGTTAAAAGGCTTTTTTCTATCAAATATTAAACTTGACAATACAAAACTACATGAGAAATCTGTTTGGAACATTAGTTATACATCTATGGAAATTCTCATTGTGAAGATTATATAAGAGATCATTTGACTTGAGATCTTCAAAGTTATCTCATACAGGGATTATTATGTTTTGATACTACTTATGAATATTTTAGTCAAGAGTAACTTAATCAGTAGTTATTGGATATAACATGAACCATATGGAGGTAGTAGAGTGATCAATATATGATTCATCACCCTAAATTAATTAGGGCCCGAGATTCGATTAACCTAGAATCAAAAGCGAAAATTTCACCTCAACCGTCAATAGGTTTAGCTAGGGCATTTATAATATGACCTAAATAAGCCTCACTCACTGGTATTTGAGCAATCCTTCCTGTTGCTTTTACAGAACTTCCCTCTTGTATCATCAAACCGTCACCCGTCAATATAACCCCAAAATTATTGGATTCCAAATTCAAAGCAATACCTTATTTTGTACAGAAGCAAAATATTCAAAATCTTACTTTTTTTATACACATCTTTTTACATTTAAGCGATTCAGATTCTTTTTCTATTTTATTACAAATTTTTCAATAAATAGTTCATTGTGGGCTCCTTCTTTAACAGGCACACAGTCAGAGCCCCGAGCTCCTCCCTCTATTTGGGAGCTCAAGGTTTCATGTTCTACTTCACTCCCCGATGGGGGGTTCTTTTCACCTTCCCTCACGGTACTACTTCGCTATCAGTCACCTAGGAGTATTTAGCCTTGCAAGGTGGTCCTTGCTTATTCACACGAGATTCCACATGTCCCATGCTACTCGGGTCAGAGCGTAAGCTAGTGATGCTTTCGACTACTAGATTTTCACCATCTAGAGTGCAACACTCCACCATTTCGCCTAGCAGCACGATATAAAAGATGCTAGTTTTGTGTTTAGAAGCACCAAACAGTTTCAATGTGTTCAACAAATGAAGGAAATTAAGCATGAACTCAAAATAATACACTTCTTAAGAGGATCAACTGCTTACTCAGTTGTGCAGACGAAGGATAAGTTATCATCCATTCAGCAATCACTAGCACTGTCTCCCTCGTATCCTTCACTTATTGAACAAGAAAAACAAGCTCTCTCTAATTATTTAACAAAACAAAAAATCATGAATCCTTGTTCCAACAAAAAGCTAGAGTGAATTGGTTAAAAGACAGGGATAGAAGCTCCAAATTCTTTTTCAATTTCATCCTTACCTGTAAGGACAAGAATCAGATTAGCTCGATCATTACTAATAGGGGATAGTTACTCCAGAAGCAAGACCATATTCAAACTGCTATTGTTAATTTTTTTGGTGAATTGTTAGACTCTCCCACTATCACTGTTAGTTCGAATGTTGACCTCTCAACTCTTAATTTGTTACAGATTACACAAGCTGACAGTGAGATATTAACCAAGGTAGTGGAAGATAAGGAAATTAAGGAAGCAGTTTTCAACATGGATGGCACAAAAGCTCTTGGTCCAGACGGCTTGAATGGATTTTTCTTTCAAAAATCTTAAAGCATCACAGGTATTTATGTTATGAATGGAGTGAAGGAATTCTTTTGTATTGGCGTCTTGCTCAAAGAAATTAATAAAACATTTCTATGCTTGATACTAAAAAGTGTTAATCCTTCAAGTTTCAATGAATTTTGACCTATTACCGACACCAACTTTATCTATAAGATTATTTCCAAGATTCTGACATCAAGATTGAAGAGAGCGATCGTGCCCCTTATAGTGACAATCAAAGGGCCTTCATCAATAATAGACAGATCGAAGATAACATATTAATCATGCAAAAACTCCTTAAAGGTTACTCTAGAGTAAACTCAGTAACAAACTATACCATTAAGATCGATTTTCACAAAGCCTACGACAATGTGTGTTGAGCTTTTTTTATGGGATTTGTTGGCTACTTATGGTTTTCCAAGAATCTTCATGATTGGATTAAGAAATGCATAACCATGTCAAATTTTTTCGTACTTATTAATGGCATCCCATCCACATCTTTCAAAGTTGGGAACGGTATAAGGCAGAGGGATCCTCTTTCCCCTAACTTTTCATCGTGTGCATAGAAGTTTTAATTCTCTAATCAAGC
The DNA here is from genome assembly GCA_026284645.1 of Erythroxylum acuminatum. Classification (NCBI taxonomy): domain Eukaryota; kingdom Viridiplantae; phylum Streptophyta; class Magnoliopsida; order Malpighiales; family Erythroxylaceae; genus Erythroxylum; species Erythroxylum acuminatum. The sequence continues at coordinate 19,987,317 of JANKOD010000002.1, forward strand.
TTGAAGTGGATTCGAAGGTTAAATTTAAGCATCACTGAAAATGAAAAAAAAATTAGGCTCAATAACATTGCTTTTACAGATGACTTACTACACTTTTGCAGTGCAAACATAGCCTAGGTTACTAGCTATATGAGAGCATTGCACAAATTAAAGACAACCTTAGGTCTACAGTTCAATCTCCACAAGAGTCATTCATGTTGTCCAAGAAAGCATCTTGGATGGCTCCACAAATTGCCCCAATCATGGGAACGACAACGAAGGATCCCCCGCTACTCTATTTGGGTCTCCCTATGTTAAAAAAATAGATTAACCTTTCTGGAATGCAACCCTTTTATAGAGAAAGTGCATAAGCGTCTTGGTTCATGGGTGAAAAAATCTTCATGGATGCAGCAACAAGCTTGATCGATCTCCCACTGCAAACTAAAATGGTCTCCTTCGTCATTGGAAACAACTGGGGTTTTCCCACCTGTCTCAGCCATTTACAACCTTCATACAATCCTAATTCATTCCAGCATGATACATTCTTTTAGCACAATTGACCAACTCATCAATTTTCTAATAGAAACATAAGAGATCTTTTACAATTGTGGAAACTGGTAGTGGAGTGGTCTCACATTATTTGGAACAATAACATTCCTCCAAGAACTGCATTTCTCCTTTAGCTGGCCATTAAAAAATGTATCAATATTATTGATAGGACTCGATGTTTAGATGTCGATCTGTCGTGTCCTTTTTATCAAACAAGGAATAATCACATGACCATCTATTCTTCTTATGTGATGTCATAAAATGTATTTGGGAAGCGGTTGCAGCAAAATGTTAATAGTTAGTACCACCTTGCATACTCTCGACGACTCTACACTAGTTATCTACACATCGCACATCACCGAAACTGGTCCATTCTCTAGCAATTGGCTTTTGCGTACAAACCGTCTGGAAGGAACAAAATGATCGATGGTTTGAAGCTAAGCGGAAACATGTTCCCCTTCTTATCTTAGAGACTCTGCATAATATCAATGAACTCCTCATGCTGAGAAACATAGCCTGAATTTTCTTTGGTTTTTTGTCATGTTACTTGCACATTGCGCGTCTCAAGTATTTTTGGTTTTAAAGTCATTCAATCATGGTGTGGACAAGGTAACCCCCTTATGTATATCTATAGCTGTTTTGTAATTCCTTATTAATGAAGTTATCTTTTATTTGTCAAAAAATTATTTGTTTTAAAATTAATTACAAAATTAAGGTAATTATTTTTCTTAATCTGATTAAGATTAGTAATTATATCAATTCCTAATTAAATTTTATACAAGTAGTTTCTAAAATTAAAGTTAATTATATT
>JANKOD010000002.1:20006342-20023799 GCA_026284645.1 Erythroxylum acuminatum
CATGAAAAGCACTGATTGCATGCCATAAGTATCTACATAATACGGTTATCAGTGGTAGTAACAATATATTGAAGAATCAACACCGAGTCAATAGACTCTAAGGAAAATAGCAATTCACCTACTTTACCATTAAACCACATCATTAGATTCAACAAATTATCTCATATGAGTAAATCAGATTAAAGCCATACTGGTCAACTTTCACCTCCTTTACTACATCCATGGTACTCTTTCACCAACTGCTGGTACCTCAGACGTGGATTCTCTATCCCTAGAATATGGTATGTGAAACAAACTTGATCAACTCATCTACTATTTCCTTATTGCCTCACAAGTTCCACTGTACGGCTTGCTCTTTGCTACAACACTACTCATGACCTCAGGGATGGTCTTAAAAGATAATGTAGCAATCAAGCTCCTAGTGATCTCTCCTCTAATGAAAGCTTCACAACTTGAAGAAAGGCTCCAAATCAGTCACTGGTTTCCTCTCTATCGTATCTAATACTACCATTGAGCTTCTAACTATCAGAGATAAAATTATAGAAGACGATCTTTTCCTCTTCGCACTAAATAGGTTACCTATTGACTATGAATCCCTTATTGTCCCTATCAAACACTAAGAATCCACCATCACTTTTATCGAGCTTAAGACAAAACTCCATATCCCTAAGCAGCGCCTCTTCTTAAATGCATCGTCAGCTTTGTTTGACAAGGCGTTATCGCCTTCTACACTGGTGGTTGTTAATAGTACAATAGGCAGTGCTAGGAGTCGTAGACCTCAACTTTTGCAGAGCTCTAATGCTTCTGGAATTAGTAATTCGAGTGCTACAAGTCTTGATGATCCAATTCTCTCAAATGGGCTAGTAAATGGCCCCGTATCTCCAAAAGGCTCACATGGCCATTTTAACTATCAACCTCACCAAGCCACTATCAAGCCCAAAGTTATAGCCGAGCCAAAACCCAAAATAATTACTCCTATAATTGACCCAATTATCATAATAAATCAGCCTTGTAATCAAATTTTTTGGAAACTGAGACATATTGCTTCACACTATGAATTTAGGTATCCTAAATCATGAAATCATCAATTTGGACCTCTAAATGGTCCTATTACTCTCGCTATAGCTGTCACTACTGTGAGTATCCATGCCTCTCATGATAAGTCACAACTTACATTTAGTATTATTATTGAATGGTTACCCAGCACTCGTGTCATTATTCATACAACACCTAACTCTCAACTTGAGGAATTTGAAACTTTGTATAATGGTCTAAACCAAGTGATTATTATTAATGGTCACGCTATTTTTATCTCTTCAACTGGTAACGTATCACTTCTTACTCATATTCGTCTACTTTAGCTTACTGATGCTTTAATTATTCCACATCTTATTACTAACCTGCTATCACTAGCCAAATTTGCTAAAGATAACATTTTTCCTATTGAAATTTAACTCTTTTGGGAATATTAAGATCTCAAAACTAAGATGTCGTTGCATCCACAATAATCTCTATTCTATAAAAATTCTTTTAAACTTTATAAATCATATTACTTTTATATTTACCTTAGCTCTACTCGACCTCTGGCATCCATGTTTTGGTTATCTTTGTTAGATAATACTTTCTAGCTTATTTCTAATCAATTAAATGTCATAAATTGTTGAACCTCTTGTCTTTAATGAAAAGTACTTAACTTTTGCATCCATTATCTTCTCGTATCTCTACTAAACATTTACAGTTTATTCATTATAATATTTAGGAACCCTCAAAATCTCATTCCCTTTCTATTTATTATTATTTCATTATTTTTATTAATGATTTCAGTTGTTATATGCAGATATTCCCCTTAGCCAAAAAATCTCAAGCTCTTTATCATTTCCAAAATTTCTAAACAGCAATTGAAATTCTTTTTTCTCAACCACTATTAAAACCTTTCAATATGATAGAGATTCTAAACTCATCAAAGATGCTTTTGCATATAATTGCCCTACTCATAACATCACTTATCATATATCTTGCCCTCACGTTGTTCAACAAAATGGCATTCTTGAATGCAAAATTCATTATATCACTAAAATTAGTCTTGCTATAGCACTCCACTCTCGCAAGATACGTACCCGACATCTTGAGTGATGTCCGAGTACGTACCTCGCAAGGACGATATGCTAGAAAGATCAAACACTCGAAACTAAGCACATTTTTTTAAAAAAATTATCATAAGCATATGCGAAAAACAATAATCACATTCGGAACATCAAAATCACAATTATTATTATTACACTCAAGATCATTCTTATTAACAAACCTTTCCACTTTGGGAAGTTATTACAAAACAGAATATTCAAATATACTTGTCACAATAATTGCAGAAGACTTAATTTGATACAAAAACAAAAAGTACAAATGCAGATGCAAACTGATCCCGACCTCTACCTCTTACTTGAATGCAGTGGCTATACTCTCGTTTGCCTAACGAGGTAATTCTTTTGAGCCTGAAAAAATAGGTGAGTTTTGCAAACTTAGTGAGTGCCACATAAAACATACAATAAACATAATTGCATCATTTCATTAATAATCATATTGAATCACATATATTTCACATTCAGAAATCATTTAAACTATTTAAATCATACACATCAAATACATATGCAATGCTTATGAGACTTACTTTCAATTTGTTACTTTGTTGTGATCGAGTGCCTTTTTCACTGGCCCATATCCCGTAGTGGATACCGAGCTGACCCATATCCCTTGTGGATACCAAGCTGAATCAAATAATGTCTCATATCCCTTAGTGGATACCGGGTATATTTACAATTGAGCCTAAGGCTCTTATCACATATCGAGCTTTAAGCTATTTTTCAATGGCGACTCCAGTCACAACTGTTAAGTCAAAAAGACTTCACTTCTATTAATTTAGATGACAATCAAATAATAATAATCTTAGAAATGTGTGAATTGTGTTGATGAGTTTGTTAAGTATGCAGAAAAATGTAAGTGGCACAAATCGTCAACTTAAGACGATGCATAGTCAAATCCAAAAGATACTTTACACTTAAAACAGTCAAACTACAGATGGTCAACATAAGAAGGACAACATAAGAAGATATAAGCGCGACACCAGACGAAGCGCAACACTAGAAGAAGCATAGTACTAGAGGATGCAAATGAAAAAAGATTCTAAAATATCAGTCAGTTAGTTAGTTGGAGTTAGTTACAGGATTCAACTAATAACAGTTTCTAGAAGATTCAAGAAGCAGTTTTCTTAAGAAGACAGTTGAAGACTTAGGCTACTAGGTATAGTCGTAAACAAAAGAGATAAATTTTTTACAATGAGATATAATACAAAAGAGAAAAAATCTGATTGTACAATACTTAGAGAAACTCTATATTCAAGTGCGAAAGAAAGAGAGCGAATACATCTATAACGTGAAGCTCAAACAATATCTTTCCAAGAGAAAGAAAGGCTAGAGTCTGGAGAGGCTAAGAAAGCAGATAAAAAATACTTTGTAAGAGAGACCTGAAGAGGCTCTGCAAGTATAGAAAGAATACTTGTAACGTTGAAGAGTACAATGAAATCTCAGACAAACTCTGAGGACTGGACGTAGCCTAAGGTTAAGGGTGAACTAGTATAAAATAGCGGTGTCTATTCTCTAACCCTTATCTTTTAATTTTCTTGTTAGTAGAAGAGTAGATAATAATTTTTCTGATTGCATTACTCATCTAATTAAGAGAATTGTTTTGTGATCATCTAAATTTACAAAGAAATTCAGAAAATTTTTAAAGATTAATATCTTTGAAGATTTTACACAATTCAACCCCCCTTCTTATGTATTCTACATATTATACGTGATTTCTATATTAACAAGTGATTTACTTCAGTTGGTATCAGAGCAAGATTTCCAAGAAACACTGTTACAAAGTGAGGACAAAGATCCATGGTTGAATCACATGTTTTTATAGCCGAAGGTGCCTTAGTCTCAAGACCTCTTGCATTCAATGGTGAAGACTATCATTATTGGAAGGACAGGATGCGGCTCTTCATAGAATCCACACATATTGATCTTTGGGATATCATCGAAAATGGACCATATATTCTAATAGACAATGAAGGAGATATCATCTCTCGTGACCAATTAGCAGTTGATCAGAAAGCTCGCTTTCAATTAAATTCAAAGGCCAAGTTCTTATTAAGTTGTGCTCTAAGCAGAAGTGAATATGATAAGGTTCATGGATGCGAATCTGCAAAGGAAATGTGGGATACATTAGCCATTGCATATGAAGGCACAAACCAGGTGAAAGAATCCAAGATTAGTATTCTTGTTCATCAGTACGAGCTGTTCAAGATGAAAGATGATGAGACTATTAATCAAATGTTTGGATGATTCCAAACAATTATTAATGGACTTAAAGCCTTGGGGAGAATCTACGAAAATCAAGATCATGTCAGATAGATTCTCAGAATTCTTCCAAAAAGATGCAGACCCAAAGCAACAGCAATACAATAGGCCAAAGATTTAAGTAAGCTGAAGCTAGACGAATTGCTTCGTTCACTAAAAATCCATGAAGTAGAGCTTGATGCAGAAGACAGACCCAGAAGATGAAGATGAATCAAAGGATGCAGAAAAATAGAAGCACATCTTCGAAAGCATTAAAGATTGAAGAAATCAAGAATGATGCTAGTGAATCTGATCAAGACTCAAGTGGAGATGAAGATGAATTATCCTTCATTTTAAGAAAGATTAGAAGGATGTGGAAAAAGAAATCAAAGGGAAATAAAGACTTCTCTTTTAAAAGAATAGCAAAGATGATAACAAACCAGGACATTACAAGTCTGAATGCCTGTTGCTCAAAAGAAAACAAAAGATAAGTCAAGAAAATAAAAAGAGCATGATGGCAACATGAGAAGATCTGGATTCGTCTGAATCTAAATCCATCTCAAAAACATCAGAACAAGCAAATATATGCTTAGTAGCTGAAAAGAAATGTGAAGATGAGGTAATTTCTAACTTTGATGATCTTCAGGATGCCTATTTAGATTTGTTAGAAGATTCATATGTTATCTTAAAACAATATAGGTTATTGAAAAAGAAATTTGTTGAAAATTTAAAGAACACAAAACTCTTAGAAGAAGAAAACGTCTACCTCAAGAAACAAAGAAAGTAACTGTAGATAGATATGAGGAAATTAATCAACTAAAATAAAGGAAAAATAGTCTTTCAGCAGATTTATCGAAATTTACATAAAGTATAAAAAGGATGAATGATATGATTGGAAGTTATAAACATCCAAATGATAAAAGCGGTTTAAGCTGTAATGATAGAAATACTGATCATAATAGTAATGTTCTTCATAATAGGAATTTTGTTCCCAATAAAAGGAAAAAGAAACAATATTCTTATTATTATTCAAAGAAAAATTGTAAGACTAACCCCAAAGGACCCAAGAAAATGTGGGTACCTAAGAAGGATATTATATATACTGTAGATCTCCTTTCTCGGAAAAAGCAACCACCACCACCAATGGTACTTGGACAGTGGCTGCTCGCGACGTATGACAGGCAAAAGGTCTATGTTCCTAGACCTCCAATATAAGCAAAGAGGATTAGTAACTTTTGGAGACAACCAGCAGGGCAAAATAGTTGGGATTGGCAAAATTGGTAAAGATTCCTTTTCGTTTATTGATAATGTTCTACTAGTTGAAGGCTTAAAGCATAATTTGATTAGTATAAGTCAATTATGTGATTCTGGTTTTGAAGTATCCTTTAATCAAAATTCTTGTTTAGTCGAAAACAAGGACGGTTCCATATTCTTTTCTACCAAGAGACGAAACAACCTCTATAAAATTACCTTAGACAATTTGAAAAGTCAAAATATTTCATGTCTTATATCAAAAGATAATGAAAAACTGATTTGGCACAAAAAGCTAGGTCATATTAGTTTTAAATATATTTCCAAGTTAGTTAGACATGATTTGGTAAGAGGTTTACCAAAGATTAGTTTTAACAAAGATTTCTTTTGTGAAAGTTGTCAAAAAAGAAAATAGTTAAAACATCCTTTTCGTCTAAGAATATTGTAACTTCGTCTAGTCCTCTAGAACTGTTACATATAGATTTGTTTGGTCCAACCAGAACACCAAGTTTAGGTGGAATGAAGTATGGTCTCGTAATTGTTGATGACTTTATTAGATTTTGTTGGATATTATTTTTATCACATAAAGATGAGTCTTTTAAATGTTTTAAAGTTTTATCCAAAAAGTTACAAAATGAAAAAGGAATGTCTATTGCTGGAATTAGGAGTGATCATGGTGGAGAATTTGAAAATGTAAAATTCAAAATGTTTTGTAAAGAGAATGGAATTTTCCATAATTTTTCTGCTCCTAGAACTTCTCAACAAAATGGATTTGTAGAAAGAATAGGACGATTCAGCAAATGGTAAGGACTACGCTATATGAAATGAATCTTCCTAAATACTTCTGGGCATAAGCTGTAAATATAGCTTGTTATATTCAAAATAGAGTACTTTTACGACCTATCTTAAATAAACTCCATATGAATTATGGAAGGGAAGAAAGCCAAATATTTCTTACTTTCATCCTTTTGGTTGCAAATGCACTATTTTAAATACAAAAGAATAGTTGGATAAATTTGATTCTAAGATCAATTCAGGAATTTTTCTAGTTTAGTCAATTACTTCTAAAGCTTATAGAGTTTATAATCTTGTTTCTAAATTTGTTGAAGAGTCTATGCATGTAAAATTTGATGATAATTCTCGTCTAAATAAAAGAGACGATTTTGATGATGAAACTCTATCTACTCCTTTAGTTAATAACCTAGACGATTCACCATCAGACGATCCATCTGATAAGGTAGAAGATATTTCTAAAATTATTAGCTTAAGAAAAAACTGGAAATATAAATCTTCTCAACCAAAAAACTTGATTATAGGAGAAACTTCAGAAAGAGTGAGAACTAGATCTAAATTTAAAAGAGAGGCAAATGTAGCATTTGTTTCTAAATTAGAACCTAAGAAAATTGATGAAGCTCTTCAAGACGAAGCTTGCGTTTTAGCTATGCAAGAGGAGTTAAATCAATTTACAAGGAATAAAGTTTGGTCTTTAGTTCTAAACCATTCAATAAATCTATTATAGGAACCAGATGGGTATTCAAAAATAAACTAAACAAATCAGGAAAAGTAAACCGTAACAAAGCTAGATTAGTAGCTCAAGCCTATAATTAACATGAAGGAATAAACTATAATGAAACATATGCTCCTGTAACTAAACTAGAAGCTATTAGGATTTTACTTGCATATATTGTTTTTTATAGTATAAAACTATTTCAAATGGATGTGAAAAGTGCATTTTTGAATGGTCTTATAGATGAAGAAGTTTATATGAAACAACTCCCAGATTTTGAAGACATTGATAAACCATATTATGTCTATAAATTTCATAAAGCTTTGTATGAATTAAAGCAAGCACCTCGTGCTTGGTATGATCGTCTGAGTTTGTTTTTGATTAAAAAAGACTTTATTTGAGGTCAACTAGATAAAACATTATTTAGGAAAATTATTAAAAATGATTTTATCATTATACAAATTTATGTAGACGATATCATCTTTGGTGCAACTTCTAAAAAATTATGTTCAAATTTTGAAAATCTTATGAAAAGTGAATTTGAAATGAGTATGACGGGTGAATTAAAGTTCTTTCTTAGTTTACAAATTAAACAAACTGAAGAAAAGATTTTTGTTCATCAACAAAAGTATATAAAGAACTTTTAGTCAAATATAAAATGGAAAATGTTAAACCAATGTCAACTCCTATGCACCCTTCAATCTTATTATCTAAGGATGTGTGCAAGATTTCAAGTAGATCCTAGAGAATCTCATTATATTGTTGTCAAAAGAATATTGAGATACTTGGCAGGTTCTACTGATCTTTGCTTAATGTATGAGAAAGTTAAAGATTTAAGGTTAATTGGCTACTGTGATGCTGACTATGTTGGAGATATGATTGATAGAAAGAATACAAGTGGAGGCTGTCACTTTCTTGGTCATAATCTAATTTCTTGGTCAAGCAAGAGGCAATGTTCAATTGCTCTATCTATTATAGAGGCTGAATACATGTCAGCTGCAAGCTGTTGTTCACAGTTGTTATAGATTAAGTATCAGTTAGAGGATTATTCTATCCAAAAAGATTAGATTCCAATCTTCTGTGAGAACACAAGTGCTATTAATCTCTCAAAGAATCCAATACAACACTCAAGGGCAAAGCATATTGAAGTTAGAAATCATTTTATAAGAGACTATGTACAGAGAGGGATCATCAATCTACAATTTGTTGAGACGAATCAACAATGGGTAGATATCTTCACCAAACCCTTAAGTGAAGACAAATTCAAGGAAATCAGATGAAATCTGAATATGGTAATGTTAAATGACCATTCGTCTGAAACTCTATGATCCAGGCGATTCGTTCTAAAGAAGCTAAAAAGTCGTAAGTTTTCAGAATATATAGTAACAGTAATTTTCACTCGGTAGTTTCAATTTCATGATTACCAAAGGATCAGTTAAAAATGTTACAAACAGTAACTTTTCAAGAGTGTATATAAAAAGGAAATCATCTCAGAATCTGCAACACCTTACATTCTATAATTTTCTTGAAAAACTTCGAAACCGACTTGTTCAAAGTGCTCTCAACAAAGACAATCAAATCCTCTGTTCTAAACTTCAAATCCTTCTCATTTCATTTCATATCTTTCTTTCATTATATATACTAACCTTGCTTCTTTAAGCGAAATACATCTTTGTGTTTAGCGTTTATCTTTTACAAATTAAAAATGTGAAAATCTCTTGTCTATAAAAGACTCGTCGATTTTACTTCTTTGAAGAATGATCGGATGAATATCGAACTTGAGATTAAAGCAGCTGGCTAGAAGAATTTCTTCAACACTCGAGAGACGGTGTATTTAAATGAAGTATATGAGTTCTAGAAGAATGCAAAGGTGGTAGACAACACCTTGGTATCGATGGTAGATGGCAACCAATAATCACATAAGATTCTATTGTGAAGGCTATTGGGTGTCCAAATGAAGGAGCAGAACTGTTCAACAATACAGATTGGATTGCTCAAAGTCATATAGACAAAGCCAACATCAATCGACAACTATATGGATCTAGTAATCCAAGAGTCAAGAAGTCTTCAACCCTCATTCTGAAGGCTAGGGTTCTTCACTCAATTCTTCTACATTGTATCTTACCAAGAGTAAGATCAAAGGACTTGGTGACAATGAATGATGAACATTGTCTATTTCATCTACTCACTCACCAAACTATTAATCTTCCGTTCTTGATTTTGAAGTACATGATAAAGGCTAGGGAGGATTATCATATGAAGAGTAGTTCTTTACCTTACGGTATGTTGTTAACAAGATTCTTCAAGGAATCTAGAATCCTACTTGATAGAGGAAACAGAGTAAAGTTGAATGTTAAGAGTGTTATCAATGCCTCTAATATTCAAAAAATGGGGATCAAGACTGAAGCTGAAGCGGATGTAGATTTTACACCGAAAGCACAGTCTAAGGGGGAGCTTTCAGTAAGACGAAGCAAGAAAGAAAATGTTCCATAAAAAATACAAGCAAAACCTAGATCATCCGAAAGAATATCAATAGAGAAGAAGGTTGAACAATCGTTTAATGTGCAGATACAAGCCAAGACGTTTCTAGAAAGGAAGGAAAGCAAGGTTCAACAATCGACTCATCAAGTGTCTTTAAAGAGGAAGGCTAAGATGCTCCAATCAGAAAGGCCCGAGAAGTCAAGAAGGTCACTAAGATTAATGGCCTTGTGACAACAAGAACAGAAGAAGTAGAAAGTTCTGATTCTTGGTGGAGAGTCTGAAAGTAAAAAGGAGTAAAAGCAACAACAGTAGCCTACCAAATCAATTGACTTTATCCCTCATATTCAATCAGTACAACCATCTGGAGAGACAGAGATAAAAAGGAAGTTAGTATTTGAGAAGAGGAAGCCTCAACAACAACTCTCTTCCAAATCAGTAGAAGGACAAAAGAAGACGAAACTTGTTTTATCTCTGATGCTCCACAGAAGACACAGACTGTTCAATAACAGCTAGCCTTACAACCCTCCTCAACCGATAAAGAAAGAAGATTTGAAGATGAAGGTCATAGAGGAATCAACACCTAATCGTAACAGAAGTTCAATTATCATCAGAGGACTTCCTAAACAGACAGTTAAGGTTCAAGTTGAATCTGTAACAGTAAATGATCAGACGATACATCTTCTAAGTCCTGAAGAACGAAGACTATACAATATTCTGCGAGATGAAAAGACAGAACCATATCCATTGAAGATGACTAAATATCCTTATACAATCTATCCAATAACGAGCAGAACGACAATCAAGATTGTACCAGATGTACAACCAAGACACTCAACACCAATGATAAACAAAGAAAAAGGAAAGAAGAAGAAGTTTCCTGAAGGACACGAAGGTGATCTCACAGAAGAAGAGATTCAAGTGGCAGTGAAGAACATAGATGACATATGTTATGTAGCTCAACATGTAGGTGTCTATGCTTCACATCACATATCAAAGGCATCAGAAAGTAATTTTGGAGCACCTACCAAAGAAGAAAGTTTCAAGGTAGTTGGCACAATATCATAAGGAAGGTACAAAAGTATCACAATTGAAGGTATCGATTTTAACTGAGGAACCTTATGCATTTACTCATTTATTTCAAACCCTTAGGTTTCATCACTTTAGTTAAAACCATCTTACACCTTCTTGGGTAACAAATTTACAAATTAGTCAGACCTGATGATCTTGATATCCCTGAAGGAAAACAACCTTTCAAATTACCCTCAATCAAAATCATAGAATTAGATGATTCACCTAGAAAACAATATGTCTCTTAACACACTCATCCACTTAGTGAAATACTACAAGAAGCTACTGTTAATTCGAAGTTCTTGAAGAATTTCATCAAATGGAATGAAGCTAGTCACAAGCAGACAGAAGTTCAGGAAGCCTTAGCTAAAATCATTGAAGAGATTAATACTAAGGTTGATGAACTAGGTGATGCAGTGGGTGATCTTCATGAGGAAATCGCACTTCTACGTGTTTCTATAGAAGAAGACCTCAAGACAATCCGCACTGACATTCAACACATGCTTTCTGAAATTTTGAGGCGTCTAACATGAATTATCTTTTTGATTAATAACAAATAGGGGGAGAAGCTACATTAGAAATTTTTGATGAATCATTGTGTATATCACTGTATATCTTGCTTTATTCGTCTGAATATTACGTCTGAATATTATTCGTCTGACTATCATCTGACTATTATCTTTATTTGTCTCAATATTAATTTTATCTTCTAAAATTATGATTATTTGTTATCATCAAAAACGGGGAGATTGTTAAGTCAAGAAGACTTCACTTCTATTAATTTTGATGAAAGTCAAATAATAATAATCATAGAAGAGTGTGAACTGTTTTGATGAATTTGTTAACTATGCAGATAAATGTAAGTAGCACAAATCATCAAATCAAGACGATATGTTAGTAAAAGCTGATAAGACGACGTTCGGAGTGCTTAGTCTAAGACACCAGACGAAGCATATAAGACACCAGACGAAGCATATGAGATACCAGATGAAACATATGAATCCATGCAAGATGATAGAAATTAAAGAATGTACGAGAACGTCAATTAGGTGGAGTTAGTTATAGGACTCGACTAATAACCATTTTTTAAAAGATTCGACAAGTAGAATTCTCAAAAAGGTCGTTGAAGATTTAGGTTATAAATAGTAGGTATAGTCATAAACAAAAAAACTTTACTTTACATTTACGATACAATACAAAGAGAGAAAAGAATTCTGATTGTAAAAGCTCAAATGAGAAAAAGAGAGCAAATACATCTATAACGTGAAGCTCAAACAATATCTTTTCTAGTGAAAAGAAAGGCTAGAGCCTGAAGAGGCTAAGAAAGCAGATAAAGAATACTTTGTGAAAAAGACCTGAAGAGGCTCTAGAAGTGTAGAAATAATACTCGTAACGTTGAAAGTTATAGTGGAAATCTCATACGAACTCTGAGGACTGGTCGTAACCCAAAGTTAAGGGTGAACCAGGATAAATTGCGGTGTTATATTCTCTAACTCTTATCTTTTTAATTTTCTTATTATTAGAAGAATAGAAACTAACTTTCGCTATTATATTACTCACCAAATTAACCGAATTGTTTTGTAATCATCTGAATTTGTCAAAAAAATCGTGAAGTTTTTAAAGATTAATATCTTGAACGATTTGACACAATTTAACCCCTCTTCTTGTGTATTTTACATATTATACATGATTTCTATATTAACAAGTGATTTACTTCATATAGTACCATTTGACTCTTTAAAAGAACTATTACTTATTGCAAGCCATATGATAAGATGTGTTAATGTCTATTACCCATCGACTTATAGAATCAAAATTGCTCACTATTAAAACTTTACTGCCTCTTTCATCCTCTTAATCAGATTACAACAACACTTGGTTTTCTATTTGTTTTCCTTTTCTTACTTCCATTCTTTTGTTATGGACAATCCCTCTTAAAGTTTCCTTTAACTTTACAGTTAAAGTTTCAAGCAACTTTAGCCTTCAACCTGAACCATGACTTACTCCTTTTTTTAGTACATTTTTCTTTGATCCTTTATAATATCCTAGTACGATGATTGTATTGTGTAATGTGTTGTACACGCAATTTATAGAGCATGCTCTATTTATGGTACACTATAGTAATTTAAACATCTAAATGTATTATTGAGGTCAAAACGGAGATCTTGGATAGACCAGAGACAGTTTTGAACTTGACCGAAAATTTCTCAATTTTTTTTTGAAAACTTTAAAAAGCTACAGAATGAGTCCAAATGAGATTTAAAAGCCTTAAAATGTGCTTTGGAGATTTATATGATACTTTTGAATGAAATCCAGACGATTTAGTGACATTTAGTGATTTCTGGATTCAATCCGAAAATTCTTTCGGGTAATCAAAAAGTTACCAAATAATTTCAAAATATGATGAAAAGCTTCAGAATTAGGATTGGAGTCTATAGGGACTGAAATGGGTCAAAACGGAAGTTGTTTGAATAGAATTAAGGTAATCCAAAATTATTGGACTAAAATGCCCTTTTTGGAACATAATGAGTATTGATGATTTTAAACCCGTTCAAAATTTTTAAAAGCAACCAATCAATAAATATTGACCCTAATTAGAGTATTTCATGGTCAATTTGAAAATAAGACGGTTGTGGAATGTTTTCAGGATTTAATTTGGTTACTTGATCAATTAAATGCATTAAAGGGTAATATGGTCTTTTATGTTAATTAAGGGCAATTTGGTCTTTTTACATGATATTAGTGGATTGATGAGTTATTAGAGATGACCAATCATGTGTTTGATGAGTCATTACTGATGACAAATAAGAAGGTGTCATGTGTAATCCATTAAATGAGTATAAAAGCAGCATTTGCTTCATTCTTTAAACATAACCATCAGAGTGAATGGAGAGTGCATGAGAGAGTGGGAAAAAGAAGAGAAGAAAGAGTTAATTTTTTCACCAAGGAGAGAAGGAGGAGAGTGCAACTGATTTTTGATGGGTTTTGGATCATGATTTGAAGAGAGCTTGATCAAGACTAAATATTATTCAATTGTTCAAAAGATTGAAAGAAAGTGATAAGTTTTCCTAACCTAAATTTATGATTTTATGGGTTTTTTTTAGTGAGAAAGTTGTGTTTAAGATCAGTGGTTTATTAGTGTTACTTTGGTGTTTCTTTACATAGAATTGATTGAATATGACAAGAGAGGAACGTGTAGTAGAATTTTGTCTTAGGTTAGTTTGAACTAGTCCCAATGCTTTAGCCACACCTTCTCCTAAAGACCTCCAATTTGAGTGATTCCAATTGGATCTAAAACCTAAGACATAGTACTAAAAATCACTATAAGAGACCTAGACCTAATTTGGGATGAATAATATTGAAATTTGAGATCGAAAGTGGTAACCTGATACTATCCCTGTGTTAAAATAGATTGTGATATTTGGTACATTTTTCATGATTTAGAAGTTGAAATGGCATGATTTTTGATGATATAGAAACTAGAGACATAGGGGAACAAATTTCTAGAAGATCTCAAAACCTAATTTTAACGTTTACTATGTAAAAATTAAGGAACAAGTAGAGGTATGGATTCTAGACATGGGTCATAACTGTGACTCATCATACATGATTGTGATATGGTGAATTAAATTTGGTGAGATTGTGTTTTGAAGGAATTGGTAAGTTAGAATGGATAAAATATGGTATTTAAGTGATTTTTGAAGTTAAGATATGGAAACGATGACCAATAGATTAGCTTACGGAAGTAAGCAGAAATATGATTAGTATGCGTGTTACACGATTAGATACAAATCTTAAATTCAGCTAAACCATATATATAGTTTTAATGCCTTATCTCCTAATTTGGAAATAAATGCCTAAGTGAAATGTGTTTTGTGTAGGTAAAGGAGAGGAACCGAACGCGTGAGTGTGCTTGACAATAAGTTTGCAAAACAGTGAGTGTATTTTAACTGTTTTATATGACTTAAATCTTTGTAAAAGAATTGATGACATGTGATTGTTCTTTAAATTGAGTTTATGCATATGGTTTTCATTTGATCATGAAATGAATATTTATGTTGAGTTTTATGCAAACGATATTTTGCAAGTGAATATTGCTAGCATAAGTGTTTGCTTTGGCAATATATTAGTTTTAATTTGAAAGTTAAATTTTATATGATTGGGAGTTACATTCAAATAACTCAATTATGGATCATCCCATACTTCATTTAGAAAATAAGATGAGTTGTAAATATAAGGGTTGCTTTTGCCTATAGTACACGAGTAGGCTTTATACATGTTATTATACTGGTATATTTATAGTGGTTAACCTATTACGGGTAAGCGATGTAGAACCAGCTCCATAAATAGTTGTTAACCAGTCACGGGTAAGCGATGTAGAACCAGCTCTGTGACTTATTATGGGTAAGCGATACAGAATTAGCTCTGTAACTACCGATCCATAGCAGTTAACTTGTTACGGGTAAGCAATGCAGAACTAGCTCTGTAAATAATGGTTAACTAGTTACGGGTAAGCGATACAGAACCAACTCAGTGACTTTATATCTAGTGTACCGCATGATAAATAAACTTATGGTGGGGCATGTTGAGTAAGGAAAGTCGTGAAATTAGTAATGCCGCCACTATTTATGTTAAACGTGATTTGAAAGGTACCGTATGGTACCAATTCTCACTACAACAAAAAAATATACATTTCGCGTCGTTTTTAAAGTAGATGTCGCGAATGGTATGAGGCTTTCGTGTCGTTTGAAAAAACGTCATGAAAAGAGCCTAGATTCGGCGTTGTTGTATGCAGACGTCATGGATAAACGAAGTGTTTGGCATTGTTTTGCTAGAAAGATGTCCTAAAATAGAAAACACAACGTTCTGGTGAATTAGACGTCGGGGAAGGCCAGGTCCGCATATTTAATTTGTTCCCCTCGCCCCACAAGAACAACTTCTTGTTATTGGCCCAGCACGACGTCGTTTTTCTATCCTTGAACCCTCCTACCAGATGAGACGATGTCGTATTCCTGCCCCCCATAACGACATCGTCTCATCGTCTATGTAAATGAAAAATAGAGAGGTTCAGTCTCCCGCGTTTAACTAGCTCTGTCACCTTCCTCGAGCCACCTTCCCTCTCTGTCGCCTTCCCTCTTCCTCGAGTCACCTTCCCTCTCGCGTCTTCTTTCGCGCTTGGAATCTGTGGAGGTTGCTTCACCAGTTGACGTCCCGCTGTCATCTACGGTCGGAGTGCATGTGCGTGTTGGTTGAGGTAAGTCATTCAACTACTTTACTTGCGATTATGTGGGGTAAAATGTTAGTTTTTGAGTTGATTGAAGTGAACGATTATTCGTTTGTTTTGATTATCTGTAACACAATGCATTTGGGTTTGCATTGTGTGATAGTATCTTCTTCCCAGCATTGTCATGACAAAAGCCCTTTCTTCACCTACCTTTCATTGATTTAGGAGCAAATATTAGTATTTATCCTTATCTTGTCGATTGGATTAAATCTATCTTACATATTTGATTAGTTCTTTTGCATTTATATTTAACTACTTTCGATTTGTGTATTTTGTGAATCACACAGTGAATACAACTTTTCTCATACAAAAGCTCTTTCATAACCCCTATTTCTCCTAGCTGTAGAGTTTGTTGTTGCAGGATTGTTTTTCTGAGTTTGTATTGTTTTTTAGCCGAGCTGGTGTATAGTAGTGGAAGTAAGATTTTAATAATGGAATTCAGTATAAGGCTCTGTGACTTGAGGGGCTTGCAATAATCAAATAACCTCAATTGTAAGGGGAATGATGGAAGTTATTTATATTGTAGAAAGAACCTATAGCTCAATTTTTAAGGTTCCAAGAGATGGTGTATTTCCTTGTTTATGAGCTCACTTAAAAGGAACTTAGAATCAATGAAATTAATTTGAGAAAGAATTGCACATCTTAAATCTTAATAGTGACTTTGTGAACTATGATGGAATGGGGTGTAATTCTTTGGGAGGTAATCACAATGTCCCTAACTCTAAATAGGAGATTATATTGTAGCCAATAAAATCATGTAATAAAAGGGCTATAAAATTAAAAAAGATTTTCAGCATGTTCTTCTTTTTGCAATTTTATCTGGAGAATGAAAAAAGAAAGAATTGACAGAGAGATGTTTTAAACCATCATGGACATGTATATTGCTTAGTTATACACTTTTAACCAACAAGCCTATTGACAATTTATATTGTCTATTATTATGGATGCTTTTATATGCCTTATTTGATTTATGTAACTATTATCCACAAGTCTTTACTTTAGGCCTCATTTGATATTGCATTTGATGTAACTATTATCCACTAGTCATTGAATATGCTTTGTTCTTTACCTATTTTCATGATAATTATGTCTTCCACATCAATAGTCTCTTTGGCTAATATGAGGATAGTCAGTAAATGTTCATGAAAATAGGTTAAAAAAACAAAGCATATTCATTTACTTTTGTATCTCCAACCTATGTAATCTCATCTAACCTTTTCCATATCTCCACAAGGGATGTAATATCTATGATTTGGTAAATAACTATATACCTATAACTCCTCCAATCAAGTGCATCAACATCTTCTAGCTTGATCTCTTGTAGAAGTTACATATTGAGAAGTTAGCTCATGTTCTTTATAGTTTAAAATGTAAGCGATCTAGAAGGGGGGGTTGAATAGATCTTTAAACTTTTTGTAATTTTCTACACAATAAAATCAGAAGTTAAGTCACACAATAATAATTTAATCAAATTAAAAGAATAGAGT
>JANKOD010000002.1:20028229-20048927 GCA_026284645.1 Erythroxylum acuminatum
TCTTGCTTTAAGGTCTAAAGATCAAAGGTATAATTTAAAAAAGCATTTTACCAAGCACGGAAAGGATGTGAAGCCGCGTAATGTCACAGTGGCAGAGTGGATGGATTTATGCGAGTATTGGGAGCAATCAGCTACAAAGGTTAGTTTTGATTTGATAAAAAAACTTATTTTCACAACTTCTTTGACAACTAATTATATTTTAGTATTTATGAATTGTGATTTATAGATGTTTTAATAAATTTTACTACGTGTATGATTAGGAAAAAGGTTAAAAAGCCAAATTGGCTAGGAGTCAGGTCAAATGTCGACCAAACTCTAGCTCCAAGGCCTTTGCAGCGATATGACATGAGATTGTGAGTTATTATCTTTTTAATTATATTTTACTTTGATTGAAATTTAAAAATTTATGAAAAAATTACTACTAATATACTTTTATACAATAGAGTGACAGGGATAAAGAAGAGTGTGACTGGATGAAGCTATGGTATCACACTCATTATGATGAAAGTAAAGATCAATGGACAACTGCCGAATGCAAAGCAAAATGGGTTAGTACATAGTTCATTTACAAATATTTGTTTAATGAGAATGTGTTTGTAATTAATTCTTACTTTCCAGGAATTCATGACACATTCAATAGAACAAAGTCATTTGATGACAGTGGATGAAGTGTGTGACAAAGTCTTAGGCACTAGATCAGATTACATTGTTGGCATGGGAATTGGACCTCGACCACAAGGGAATACTTCAGTCAGAAAGAGACTTCGAGACAAATTAGAGGAGTCAAAGAGGGCTAATCAGGGGTTACAATCTCAAGTCGATAAATTGATTAAACAATTTAAAGAAATGCATGATCGATTAACTTCCCAAGTCGAACAACAAAAAAAGGTTTTGAAACTTTTATGTTCTACACATAATGTTCGTTTAGACTAAATATGTACTCATATTGATATATTAAACACTTATGACGTATTGTTTATTTTAATTATCGTATTATGACATGTTTGGGAATTGCAATTAAATAATAAATTGTTTGCATGTATTCAATTCTTGTTATAATGAATAATTATTAAATTTAATGATATATTCAAAAAATTGATGAATTATTAAATAAATTTATTTCATAAATAATATTTAATAGTTATTAAAATTTTGTTAAATATTAAATTAGCAAATAATTAAATTAAAATTATTTTCAGAAATTTTAAACAAATTTAAATTAAAAAAAGTATTTACAATTAAAATTTATTAAATGAAATTTTTTGGAAAATTGAAAAATTTTAAATTAATAATTAAAATTGAATAATAATTAAATCATTCCTATATTCAGATAAATGAATACAAATAAAAAAATTATAATTTATATTAAATCATTATTAAATAAAATTTTCAAAATTATTATAAATAAATTTATTTTCGGTTAAATTAAATTTATTAAATATCTTACAATCTGCGACGTCTGCTTAATCAGACGTCGCGGAATACAAATTTTCTGTGATGTCCTTCAAACGTCGTTAAAACTCAACAATCCGTGACGTTTTCTCCCAACGTCGCCAAATATCGAGTCCTTTCCTGACTTTTTATTAAACGTCACCGAATATCTGTGCCTTTCACGACATTTTCTATCAGACGTCGCCGATACCTATTACCTACCTCACTATCTGCGACATTTTTCGTGACGTTTTAATAGACGTCACAGAAGGTTTTATGCGACGTCGTATTGGCTTCTGCGACATTTTAAAAACGACGCAGAAGGAGTCCATTTCTTATAGTGTCTAGTGGTTGGCTTATTTTCAGTATTAAAGTTTTCAGAAAACTTATTGTCACCACTGTTTATTGATTAAGGAAAATGGGAAATGGAAAATTTTATATGATGAGTTTAACTTTGAAAAGCATTTCGAAATAGTTTTCCAAAAAAATTAAAATTGTGTTTTATGAAATGTTATGTTATTACCAGATTTGATAGTGCATGAATAAATTGTTATGGATCAAATGTTTTACCATGAGCTTTATGATTGTGTGGAATATTACAGTTATATTGTTATGAAAAGTTCAATTTTCTTGTAAACTGATTATACTCATTGAGCTTTTTAGCTCACCCTTATTTTTATGTTTTTAAATAACTCACCCTAGGTATGCATATAGGTACTACAGTAATTGCGACTTCGCCTTAAGATTAGTTGTACTGTCAGGTGTTGTTGTGCTTGTGTCATTTTGCTATGGTCAATTATGTAAAGAATGGATGTTTATGAAAGATTTTAAATGAAATGCATAAATATGTTTTAGCTTTTAAAAGTTTATTGTAGTGACTGTTGAGAATTATTTGTTGGGGTTGCTTATGAGTCGACTTGAAGTCCATAATTTATAGTTGAGAAATTGGTGTGAATGTAGAAGTATTTTAAAATGTGTTGTGCTGGTTTTTGAGATTTGGAAATCTTAGAAAAGCAATTGTTATGCTGCTAAAATTTTTAATAAACTATTTTGAGGAAAAAAAAAAGTTAACTATTTTTTGCGCTTGTAAAAATTAAAGTATAAAAGTTTTCAAATAGTTGAATGGCTTGGCTTTGCGGGAACCTTCAATTAAGTTAGATATCGATTAGAGGGCTACTGTGAAGTCGTCAGGAAGGCTCCACTTAGGTTCCAGAAGGGGAACTCCTGGATGGGTCCTTTCATCCTTCCTCTATTAACAATCAAAATCACATCTAATCCACCTTTGTACGTGTCAAAGAACTTTTTCTTTAATTCCTTGGATTATAGGACATCCTTCGTATCACTAATAGAAATAATATATCTATACAATAAGGTATCATCAAAATTTTCATGAGTTAGGAAATAAATACAAAAAGGACTATGGCTTAATTATCATCTTCAATCTTAACCTCAAAACCTTGTAAATCTAAGATGATCTGATAAGTTATCAATATGATCTTTAATTTGTGTACTTTCTGTCATCCTCAAGGCATATAAATGTTGCTTTTAATATAAATTAACAATGTCTAAATGATCTCTTCTGATACTTAATTTCAAGACATTTTCACAATAAAGCAGAAGTGTCATCAATCGCCTTTCTTAAGACCTTGTTACCCAAACTCAATACTATTGCATTCTGCATCTTTGACGATTCTCTTCCTTCTTAGACATCTCTAGATTTTTTGACAAATTTTCTTCTCTTTCCAATGTTGTTATGCATTGTTACTAAACAAGAACCACTCTCATCTCCACCTTATTATTTGATTCATTGAACTTCTCATTATAGAACTTACGAAAAATATATCTTGCAAGAAAACGGAAGCAACATATAGAAGAAATAAGCAAACAGAAAATAAAAGAATTTATGTAGTTCAACCAATCTCCAAAGGTTCCTAAAAGTTTCATAAAAGGTCTAAACTTACAAAACCCTTATCAAATTATTCGTAGAATAGGATTACCTATAAGAAATTTAATACGGTGAAACTTTATTAACACAAGTTTAAATTCACTAACACACTATTTTTACATAAGCTTAAGGTTCCTGAAATTCTAAAACTCAAACTCTATTTCACCTTAAGTTTAACATCATTAAAATTCTATTTCCCAAAAATCCAAAGTCAGTGAAATTCTATTTCATTAAAATTTGAGGCATACCTAACACTGCTACCTTAAGAAAGATTACTGATGATGTCTTAGATATTATTGTATATATTAAGCAAAGCAAGTGCCATGTTCAAAATGCAGACATATATTTCCAATATTCTAACAAAAGAGTTACGGTGTCAGGCAATGCTCCTTTACATACTAGCAATTTTGGAATGCAATGTCACCAACTCATAGGTACATTTAAAAGAAAAGAAGGGTAGAGACATAGGTGTTCCATCGTTATCCATAAGTTGTTTTCTGAAATCGTCCTTTACGCAGAACTACTTTCTTTTTCTTGTTTTCTTTTCACATACTCACTCATAGTACACAGATATGCCAAATTGCCTCTCTATTTCTAGTGTATGGGGGAATAGAGCTAGGGTGCTAGAACCCGGATACTAAAATCCAACACATGAACTGAAATTGTGTTTTCGCCTCGGTTCTTGTCATGAATGAATCTTAATTTGCACAAAAGCTCCTCAACATCTTCATATAGAATGTACTACACAATGCACTATTGTCAGTAAGTCATATAAAGTACTGAACTCCAACTCATAACGTTCCTCTCCATCTTTGACCATTAGTTCCTGCCTCCCGGCTAAATCAAAATTGAATAAAACCTAGTACAGTGATGCACTATGCTGACATACCCCTTTGCTCACAGAAAAATAGAGGATGAGGTTGCACCCGTCCATGTCGATTATGCATTACGTAAATAGCATTTGTTTTCTTATTTATGGTTCCAAAAGTTAATAAAATTCGAGCATTATTCTTCTTCTTCTCCTTTTTTCTTTTTTTTTTCAAAACACTATTCCTTTACCAAATCACATAAAATGCAAGAAAGTAAACAACATAATACCAAATAAACAAATGCCCCCCAACATTACAAAAGCCAATCTCCCTCTATCGTATACGGTTATACCAAATCCCCTTTTCCCTAAATCCCAAGAAAAAAAAGAGTATGAAAGGTGAGGGAAGAAAACCCAACTTGTCAGTGCCTCAACTGAACTTCAATGAGGACCGCAACAATAGACCCCCCACCCCTCCCAACCCAATACCGAGAACATTAGAAAAAAGAAAACAACTCACAAATATATACATACATTTTAATCGTGGTGAAGGCCTCCAACTTACTGATTACGTGCATATGGACCAAACAGTTTATCCTCTATTCAAACACCGCTGTGTACATGTATGTACATGGCGATGGCGATGATGATGTTGGTTTTGATAGCCGAGTTAATGATGGAATGGAAGAGGATCCGAGGTTCCTCTCAGCGCAAATTGGGTGTCTCAACCCTGAACATAAAACTAACAGGTTGATTTCTTGCAGCTGACATGATCTCTCCGATCCATGCTCCTCACATCTTTGATTTCCATCGATTCTTACTTTTTTTTTTCCCCTCATTTTTTGTTTTGTTTTGCTTTTCCCTGAATCCAAACCCAATTTGACAGTAACTCCACTACAAACAAAGCAAATAATCAGAAACCTAGGTAGCTAAAACATGAGACAAATATTAGTTAAAAAAGAGGGAGACCACAGGATGTTCGTTTGTTTTAGATCAGAGAAGTGACAGAAGATCCAATATTTGCTTGATCATGCCATGCACCGACACTCATGGCACTGTTCCAATAAATTGAAGGATCTGATGAGAAGCTGATTTGCTCTATCTGATTCTGACAAGGCAAATTCCATTCCAACCTGTTTTGGCCTTGTTCAATTTTCTCCTCTTTCATAGGTATCCCAGATACCTTATTCCCCCTCATTCGCATGTCGTCAAAAGCTGTCAAGTTCTGAAAGTGGATAGGAGCTCTACTATCTTTGACATCTTCATTGATGAACTTCTGTTGGTGAAGGCTAGAGCCAAGCAAAGAAGCCATTGTTGGAGAGCTTGAAGTTGTAGAAGATGAGGAACCAAATATAGAGTAACTTGAAAGAAGAGAATTAGAAGAAACCAAATCGTGTATTTGGTTAGCGGGATTAAGCCCATTAGCATCACTAGTAAGCAAACCTGTTGAAAACCCTATTGCAAGAGTGTTCAACTGAGGCTGTAGATCATACCCAGAAAGAGTATCCACATTAGATGAGACTCTAGAATTGAACCTACCAGGATACGAAAGATTCACCTCTGATGGATTACCAGGTAACCCGTAAAACAACGGGTTGACGTGATTGGACGCTGAAGAGACAACATCGACTTGGGTTTGAGGAGTGTTAGGGTTTGTGCTACTAACTGAAGTAGTTGTTTCAAGGGCAGAGGCAGGCCTCTTGACGCGCTTGTTCTTCCTGCAACCACCACCCACAGGAACGTTCCTTAAAGTGCCACCACGAGTCCAATATCTCTTACAAGCTTTGCAGAAGTGTCTTGGCTGAGACAAGCTGTAGTTGTTGTAATAACAGAACTTGGTGTTGGATGAATCACAGCGAGGGCATTTGAGAGGTTGCTGTTGCTGTGGTGGCTGCGGTGGAAGTTGTTCTTGGCTTGGTTTCTCCATCAGAGTAATTGTTGATGCCATCAAGCTTTTCTCATCTATGTGCTGCAGGTTCTGAACAGAAGAGAAAAGGAAAGAAAGAGGAGGAAAAAAAGAAGCATATCAAGGTGGTGTTTTAGGGTAAATTAACATCACAACATAGATATTCTCTTCCAAAAGCTAAAAAACAAAGTGGGGTCATGTTTTGTCTAATAATTGAAAGAGAGAGAGAGAGAGGGAGAGTAAAAGAACCTGTGACCATTCGTTAGTCGTTGGAGAGATGACTACCATGTTCTCGCAGTTACCCAGCATTTTTCCTCTCAAAGGAATCGTTGAAACAAAGAGTAAACAAACAAAGAGCAGGTGGCTGGCTACGTGATTCTCTTGATGGGGTCCATGTATATGTATGTATGAATTATGATGGTCTTGATGATATGGAGTAGAGGGAGAGTGTGTTTTTGTAATTAGCATAACTAGAATGATATCTTTTGATTCATTAATTAATCAGGTTTCACGTGATGGCTCCGGTCCAAAATGGAATTTGAGACAACAAAATAATTCAAGTAACAGAGACAGAGACAGCGAACATGTGGAGTGGAGAGACCTAAGAAAAGACAGGGAGGTAAAGTAGACGAGCATCAGATGAATCTTTTAGAGGTTCGAGAAAGAACATTACATGGGACTACACACTCAACTACGCATCACTACGTAACATTCCATCGAACCCATGAATAGATCGATAGATAGAGAGGGAATTCCCGTAGCCCAATACCCAATGCAATTTCACTGCAAATCCTGCTGCTGCTTCAGTACCTGTATTTGTCTGTCTGATATATGTTCCGGAAAAATCCAAGTCACTTACAACTTGAAACCACCAGAGTCATATTTAGATCTAGAGTGGTTGTCATAAAAATCCAATCTTTTCTGATGTGGTATCCATCCAACATCTAGAATTAGAACATATGTGGATACCATATCTTTTAAAGTGGGGTTATATGACTTTCTTGGGCTGGAAAAAAAAAGTGCAAACTTGAACAGTAGTGGAGTAAGGAATCGCTGCTTCAATTTCTTACAATAAACGCACAGGAACAGAACATTTCTTACATCAATGCAGTAGAGGCTGCACCATTGATGGTCTTACATATGTCGTAGCTTTTGAACGAGACTAATCAATTAAACTTGTGGCAAAGAATGTTAAAATTCCAAGAGAAAAAAGACAAGAAGGCTCCATGTGAGGAGCCCAAGTTACACCCCCGTCTCAATGACACAGGCAAGACTATGTATGGTTTATTCCCGATGGATGTGGCATGCCTGCTATTTGGAACTCCTGCAACGTTTGTGTTTCTGATCAATTAAAGAGCAATGAACAGAAGAAAGAAGAAGCATAAAACTAAAACCATTAACTGTGTGAGAGAGGGAGAGAGATCAGTAGGTGAAAATGAAAGAATAAGGTAATGAGACACGTGATTAGCTGCTCAACAACAACGGAATTAAAAAATAAAAAGCAAAACATGGTTTAGGGGACAAGAGGATTTTGTAGTCTTTCAAGGAATACTCTTCCTAACATTCCATCATTATTCATGCGCAGTCCTAAGTCTGGCTTGATATTAGGTTTAGCCATTAAAAGATTCTTACAAATCTCGTATTCCTGTTCAATTAAAAAAATCGTACCTGCTTTAAAGTTGTTTAATTTCTTAGAATCCTGTGCAGGAAATTAAGAAGCTATGTGCAATTTTGGAGACTAGGCCGGTTGTTTCCAGATCCTGCTCTTCTTAATACCAAATCCGGCTAAGGATTTTTATCGAGTAGAGTTACTTAAGAATTAAGTTCTTCATCTCCTTTTTTATCATTTATATTTTTTTTAACCAAGAAGCACTTCCCTCAGATGATGGAATTACAGAATCATCGTCCTTTCTAGACAGGGATGTCATGTATTTCAAGTCACTTAGTCTAAAAAAATGAACAAACTTACAAGACTATCGCAATCATTCATGACCTTAACATCGTAATAGTAATAAATACCAAAATCTGTTTCGTCCTTTTGTTAGCATGCACTAAAATATCCTTCTAGTTGGCAGTGATTTGAGATTGCACCACAAATAAACAGACAAAGCTCTTGCTGTTATCCAAGAGAATAGAATCCCCTTTGAAAGAAGAATTTTTGGCGCATTCATTTGCTCTATTCTTCTTCACCTAAAGTTAATTTTTATGGTTAAAGGTTTTGATTTGATGTGCACCATCTACGAACGTATACGTTCCGACAGTATAGGCACCCTATAACTGCTTTTGAAGGCCCGCAGTACCGATGTGTATCGTGGAGACTCCCTGCGATTTTAACTTTGAAGAGGTAATGGCTATTGAGAGGTCGACATTAACTAGGGTGTCATCAATCCACTGCCCTGCCATTTCAAGCAACTATCGTCCAATCGACTTCCAAATTTTGCTACTGTACTTATAATCATAATATAATCACTTTATTTTATATCCAATCCACAATAAATAAAATAGAAGTTATTACTAAACTAATGAATATTGTAACCGAATTAACTCTAAATTTAGATATTCTGTGCCTGTGGGAGAGGACCCGTTCACTACACGCTCTTTCTGAATGGATACACCGAGCAAGGTCAAGATGAAAGACACGTGAAATGCTTGGTGCAAATTAAAAAAAAAAAGAAAAGAAAGAAAAAGACCAATATCTAAGCAGAAGAGCAGGTGAGGAAGGAAGGATTTTGTTTGTTGAAGCTTCACATATGTAGGAACAAAACCCTTCTTCCTACACTATTTACATGTTTATGGAACAATCATTTTTTGGGACGTCGAAGATGTGACAGACGTTCAATTTAATCCGCTCAATGCCTATCCAATAGAGGCTGTCATCTCCTCACCCAAGCAATGACTCCATCGATTTACAAGAAAAACTCTGCTTTTTTAAAAACATTTGAGAGATTATACAAAATAGAACATGTAAAAGTATATATTCTTTTCACTATCATTTCATAATAATTATATGAAAATCTTTAAGTATGACTAGAATACACGTCAGCGTAGTGACTTTGTATTTTAGTTCTAATACTCTATATACCAATAATATTTAGAAGTAGGAGAAATTAATGTTTTAATTGCCTATATTAATTACTTATATTACACAATACTGATCAAAACAAATTATAATTGAAAACTATAACATACTTTGAATTTGACATGTAAAAAAATAAAATAATTTTAAAAATATAACATACAAAAATAGAATTATAATATAAATGTGCCAAAAGTAATTAAAATTAGAATTAGAATCTTAATGCATAATACCTAGTTATGATTATAATAAGCTCCCAATGTGCATTCTACTTATTGAATTCAATTTGAATTTGTCTTTGATACATCTATTTCCCATCAAAAAAAAAATCTAAACAAAATTTGAAAATTTGTAAGAATTCTTATAATCATAAAAGCATGGATGTACTAAAATCTTTCAAATTACCTACATTGTCCTTTTTGTAACATTACTTTTCATACTGATTAAAAGTGAACTTTGAATTTCAACATTTATTACGGAATTTAGAACAGTCTCTAATGTTTCAAGTCATTCAAATTGAACCCCAACATTTTCAAAACATTCAAAGAAGACCTTAAGTAGATGAAAAATTTGATAAGGTTAACTTCTCATCAGTAAAATGTCATGTTAATATTGATGTGACATTATTTTTTATTTTTAAATAAAAAGTAGACTCATTGTTATATGGCAAGTGAGACCTACTGTCTAAAATGTATTACAATATATCTCATTGTCATATGCAAGTGGGACTCACTGTTTGAAATGTGTAATATTGAGTCCCACTAACACATTACTATAGGACCCGCTTTCTAATTAATTTTTAAAAATTAATTATGTAACAATGATATCTACTTTTTATTTAAGAAATATAAAAATGATGACATGTCCGTATTGACTTGACGTTTAATTGACAGAGAATTAACCCCTTCAAATTTTCCGTCTATTTATAATATGTTTTGAATGTTTTGAAAATGTTAGGGTTCAATTTAAACGCTTCAAGAATGTTAAGCTTCAAGTTGCATTCTATTGTAAACGGTGAGATTCAAAGTGTACATTTGGCCTTTCATTTTATAATAAAAGTTTAGCTCAAATATAGAAACTTTATAAATTCAATGGATTTTTTTAGGCTTTGTATACCTTGCTTATCATATCATCTGACTTTTTTTTTTGAAAAATTAAAAATCAATTAATGAAATGAGAAGCACATAACTACTGGTGGATAATCTCCACTAATTAATACACATGATAGAATACTATATG
Source organism: Erythroxylum acuminatum (assembly GCA_026284645.1). Taxonomy (NCBI): domain Eukaryota; kingdom Viridiplantae; phylum Streptophyta; class Magnoliopsida; order Malpighiales; family Erythroxylaceae; genus Erythroxylum; species Erythroxylum acuminatum. Next base: position 20,038,635 of record JANKOD010000002.1, read on the forward strand.
AAGCAAGTAAAAAATGATCCCGTTTGAGCATAGCGACTAATCAAAGCACAAAAACGATATATGCTACTGACCCACCCCAAATTAGAAATCGAGACTACCCCCATCCTCTGAGCTTCTCGAAATGTTCCAAATTAGAGTTGGAACTTCTATCAATTCGCGATACAAATCGTGACCATCCGGTAAGTACTTCACTGTCATGGTGTCTAAACTTCTTCCAATGATGATTTTCTTACCTAATCTCCCTTGTAGTTGCTGAAGGTGGAGATCGTGCCCTGTGGATATGTTAATTTGTAGCACTAAATCAGTTGAATATTCCTTGTTTTGGAACTTTCTCTAATTCCTTTCTTTCCATATCTTTTTAGGTAGATATGGCGACAGATAGAACCTTCCTCTTCTTTAATGGAGAGGATATTTGCGCTTTTGTTAGATTCTTAGCAACCTCGATGAGGGAATTAGTTATCCCATGCCAAGAGAGGATATTACTGATTCTACTCTAGATAAAACTGGAAAAAGGACATAAGAAGAATAGGTGGTCCCTAGTTTCAATATATGTTCTGCACAGACAGCAATTTTGGTCCAAATTCTGGATAAATTGTAATATGTCCGATGTTGCTACCCTATTCCTTACCACCAGCCATATTACACCAGATAACTTTAGACCATGGGCCATCTTGATCAGAGTGATAGAGCCATTTTCTGTAGATTTTGCTAGAAAATATTTCAATAGATGATTCTTTCCATAGAAAACAGTCCTGTAAGTTAGGATTAGGAAGATTTGTAGGTTTCATATGTATGATTATATCAGGAAATTGTATCCATTCATTATTATTTATAAGGCTAGCCACCTTAGCTTTGTGATCATGATCTGAAAAAGTAGAGACAGCAATAGGATTTGATGATAGGGGACCATAACCAATCCAATTATCGTGCCATAGGAAAGTAGTTTGGCCATTACCAACTTTACTGCTACTGCATCCCTTTTTCTTAAGATTTGATTAAGGAACCAAGAGTGAGATGGCCTAATAGGAAGAGACCATATAATGTTCCCTTTCATAAAGTAGCTATGGAGCCACTTCATCCATAATGAATGCTTGTCCTGGATCATTCTCCACAGCTTTTCAATCAGAAAAACATTATTAGCAACTTTTACCGAGATGATCCCTAGCCCACCCTTCTCCTTTGGTTTACAAAGATCAACTGATTTAACCTCAAGAATCCCTGAACCTCCATTTGCCTTCCCCCATAAAAAATATCCCATCATCTTCTCCATAGTTTTTACTATATTTTTTGACAAAGGAAAGTGGGTACTCCAGTAAAGATGTAGTGAACATAAAACAGATTTAATAAGCTGAACCCTTCCACTATAAGACAAAAATCTATTTGTCCATTTACCCAGTCGCCTTTGAATCTTTTTAATAAAGGGAAGACAGTCATTGAAGGATAGTCTCTTGGTGGAAATAGGGAGACCTAGGCATTGTAGAGGAAGATTTTTCCTGTCCATACTAGTTAGACGAAATAGTACCCTGAAAGGAGTCTGCCAAAGTAGATAGGACAAAGTGACTTTATGAAATTCACTTTAAGACCTTACATCTTGGAGAATTCATTGAATGTGTCCATTAGTAGTTAGACCGAATTTGGATGGGCTTTGGAGAAAAGAAAATGATCTTCTACGAAATAGAGGTGAGTGAGTGATAGTTTCCTACATTCAGACTGTTGATCATTAGCGAAAGCACTTCCATACATAAGATGAATAAGTATAGGGATAGAGGATCCCCTTGTCTGATTCCTCTCATCCTTTTGAAAATTTTAGAAGGTGAGCCATTAATAAGCACACTGTAGGCAGTAATTGTAACACAAGCCTTAATCCAATTAAAAAAGAATCTGAAAATTTGGACTCCTTGAGAAACCTAAATAGGAATGGCCAACTGATGCAATCGAATGCTTTGTTGAAATCTATTTTGACAGCACAGTAAGGGAATGAGTTCCTTCTGGACTATCCTTTAAGAAGTTCCTATGCAATAAGCATGTTGTCCCCAATATCTTTATTTTTCATAAAAGCATTCTGATTCTCGCTAATAATGAAATTGAGAACTCCCTTTAGTTGATTAGTAAGGATCATTGTAATGATTTTGTAAAGAAAATTGGTGCAAGATATCGGTCTGAAATCGCCAAAAGTAGAAGGGCTAAGAGTTTTAGGGATTAAACAGAGATTAGTCTTGTTAAACTCCTTTAGGAGCACTCCATTAGTAAAAAATTCATGAATAGCTTCTCTAACTATGGGTCCTATAAGGGACTATTTCTTTTGGAAGAAAAAACCATTGAGCCCATCTAGTCCAAGAGCTTTCATCCCATTTATAGAAAATACCGCGACATTGATCTCCTCATCTATTATGCCTTCCACCAATTTCCCAGCAGCTTTAGGAGTGGCTTTGTTGATGATATAATTCTTAATAGGATCCAGAGAGATATCAGAAACCATATCCGATCCCAAGAGACCTCTATAGAATTTCAAAGCTTCCTCTATAATGCTTGATTGATCATCAAGACTTCTTCCCTCAGCATTGATTATCGATCATATTTTATTGACATTCCTTCTATTAGTAAGGGAATTGAAAAAGAATTTAGAAGCTCTATCTCCCTCCCTAATCCAGTTAATCTGAGCCCTTTAATGGATGAGCGAATAGTGATTTTGGACTGCTCTTAGATGGAGGTCAATTTTCGTCTTTTCCTTCGAGAGAAGGTCCGCATTATTATGAGTATGAGTGAGTAGACTTTGAGTAGCAGCTAGTCTTTCCTTAGCAATATCAATAGCAGCTTGAGTACGAAGGGAATGTGAAGCCTTCATAATCTTCAGTTCTGCTTTAATTGCTTTAAGTTTTTGGCATCATATGAATTTCCTAGAACCCAAAACCTTAACTTATAATCCCCTCCTGATTACTTCATCGAATCCATCCACTTTAACAAGATAGTTGTTAAATCTAAAGGGATGTGGAGAAAAGAACTTCTAAAAGAGTCCCTTAATTAGAATGGGAGAGTGATAAGAGAAGAGAGGATGTAAGAATAGAGCCTTACAATTAGCAAAATGTAGAAGCCAATCTCCATTTACTAGAGCTCTATCCAATTCTTTCCGAATCAGCCAAGAATCCCTTTGTTTATTAGACCAAGTGAAGAAATGACCTTCCATTTTTAGGTCAATTACCCCCATCTGTTCAACACAAAGTTTAAATTCTTCATTGTAACTCCTCTGGCTACAATTCCCCTCAGCTTCAGTTCTGAAAATAGTGGTGTTAAAATCTCCAACAATCAACCATGGGCCAAAAATGATGCTTTGAATGCCTTTTAGAGAATTCCATAGTGAGTTTCTTTGAAAGGCAGTATTGAACCCATAAATAAAAGAAGAGTAGATAGTAGCTCCTTCCAAGATGAAGTGGATTTTAAGATGAATTAACTGCTCATTAGAAAAAACGTCCTCCACTTTGACAAAATTAGTATTAAACCTAAAAATAATTATGCCATAGTGATGATATTGATGGTTAGATAAGAAGGACCAATAAGAGCCAAAAATCTTTACCTTATTCATATTGTCATATCTAATTTTAGTTTCAAGCATAACTACAATAAGATGCTTATTTCTACCAACAAAATCCCTCAAAGCATTAAGCTTTTTCGGGCAATTTATACCACGAACATTCCATATTAGGACTGACATGAGCAAATATTTTTATCTTTGGCTCCTCTCCTCCTTCCACTCCTCTAACTTCTTGAACTAGTTACAGTCTGTAAATTTTCAATCTCACAACCTTCCGTCACCTTTCCATTAGAGGAATTGGTGTAAGAAGTAGCATCCTTCTCTAGTAAAGATTCTAAATTAGCCCCATATTGGTTAACATTAGCAAAAGTTGCCTCATTCTGCTGCTCACCCATCTTATTACCTGCTTGTATCAGTTCCAACACATTTGCTTCCTCCTGGATCACAGATTGTGTAGTCACCGCATGAACATATTCTATTCCTCTAATATTGGATGGAGGTGAGTTGATTTTTACTTCCTCCCCTGTACCGCATCTTCAAGCTCCAGTTGAGATACATTTTGGCAAGAAGGGCCATCTTGGCCATCTTCAAGGCCCATTAGTTCCACATAATCTCCTTTGGAGAAAACTTTCCCAATAGATTTCCAAACCTTTCCTTGCATAATAACCGAGGGTTTCTAGCTATAAGAGACATATATCATGTCTCTTTGAAGGACATTGTCAATACCTAGCTACATTATGGGGATGTAATTCGATAACTCTTTTGATCTATCCACACTAACACAAATCCTCACATAGCCAACCCTCTTTCTCTTTGCAGTAGTTTCATCCATACATAGAGGTCTACCAATGAAACTAGCCAACGAACTAAGACCTTGGGTAATCTAGTACTCTAAAGGGATATTATGTAAATTGATCCACAATGGAAAGTTATGCACCTTGATGTTTTGAAGCTTTATACCTGGCTGCTATTTTTGTAGGTATAAGGGTAGTTGAGCTACATGCCATGGACCTTCTTCTAGTATCTTATTTGCTTCATCTTGGGAGTTAAACTTGAATAAAAACAGATTATATTAAGTAAGAAGAACATCGGTAAGTCCCCCCTATTCTTCTAATGACTAGCTGCTGTCGAACACCTCTCCATAAAGAAACCAACAAGGGAGGATTCCCATAATCTAGCTCCCATCCGCAGAGTTTCAATGTCCTGATGTACAACTGGCTTGCCATCAATAACCCTGGGCAGGTTATATTGAAGGGTAATATCAGATGACTCACCTATAACCTGTTTCCAACTTTTGTTCCAAGGGATGTTGGAAGGGGTAGATCTAGAAAAGGGTTGTTTAGGCAGTTGAGAAGTAATTAAGGAGGAAAGAGGAGGGTTAGAAATGTTGGTAATGGTTTGTAGATTCAACTGAATCTGTTGTGGTTGAATCTAGCTTTGGGGGGGAGGCTACATTTCGGTGGTAGGGGAGGAGGGCTTAGGTGAGGGCAGAGGGGAAAATTCATCAGTGAAGTTGATCAATATTGGGTTTTGTTATCTGGAAAAAGCAAGGGCAGTTTTCAAAGAAGGAAAGAAGAGGAATGCATGTGATAATTTGGGTAAGTATTTAACTTGAGAGAAGGGGAGTTACCAAAGAGCCCTTATGATAGATCACAAAGAGTCAGAGACAGAGCAAATTATAGTCTTCTTCTATTTCTAAATTTTTAAACTTAGCTTTCTCATGTATCTTCCTTATTAAAATTATTTTTCTTTTGTATTACCAAATTATGTTTTAACACCTAATGCTATTGTTATACCACAAGACGTTTGTGAAAGTAAGACTACCAAAAAATGAAAAATAACTGTAGAAAAAAAGAAATGAAAAAGATATAACGATAAAGGTAGTGATATGCATAATGTTGATAACTATTAAAACATTATGCACTCAAACTTTAAGTTAGAAAGATATTTCGTTATAGGCTATTGACATTTTGTTAGAGCATTTATAAGTTTTATTCTATGCAAGCTTATATTATATAAGAAAGTTAACCTATCACATCATTGGACGTTCTTTTTACAAGTTCCATTCTTATTGCATAATAATTAAAAAAACTTTAAAATTAAGCTTATTTAAATAATAAACTTCTATTAGTTAGTTAAATAGTGTGTAAGAGATGAGATTCTCCAGTTTAAATCATTGCTGGAAAAGTTTTGACATATGTATAAAATACTGGTACATTAAATAAGGATGAGACAAGTAATTTTAAAATTTCACTGTTAAGTTACCTCTAATTTTTGTTACATAAGGCATTTTGTATTAATTTGGTATCGTAACACATAATTCAACTATACTTGGGTATTGTATGACATGATGATCCAATAAATAAAGTTTTCCTTGGAATATTGACAGAAGAGAAAGATCGAGATGGAGCCAGGTAGGAAGGAAGAGATTTAGAGAGAGAATCAGAGTGAAGTAAAAATTTCTTGTGAATAACATTTGAGCCTGTTCCCACCCAAACTCTCGATAAACGTGCCACTTATTAATTAGCGACTATCTTCTTACATCCTTGTCTCAAAAGGTGGAGTCAGCCACCCTAACTGTCCCCACATCCAAACCCGACTAAATTTTGAAGGGTTAAATTACGGTTTGATCTCGGTTGACATCCTAGTAGAGATATTTCTTACATCCTAATACGCACTATCAGTAAACCATTGGAAGTCACCAACTCAACTTAACAACATAAAAGGAGCTGTAACAAAGTAATATTTCGGTCCATCACAAAATCTAATAAATTGAATTAGAAAAGTCCAAATCAACACTCTATTTAATATCCTGTCCCGTGTGAGTGAGTGAGGTAGAAAATGGAGTGGCACAGCTTTGTATACAAGCAGTAGTCAACATCACTCACTTCCCCACTACCAGAGGACAAGAAACGCCAACTTTAGCAAACGTGATAGAAACCCAACACGCACGTTAAAGCAAATTCTGTGTCGAAAGAGAGAGCTCACGGCGGGACCAAAGCATCCAATTAAAGCCAACTGTGCCCATCAACCTCTCACCGCATAGATTTATAAAATAAAATTCTCCAAGATACAAAGATCCCACTGATCTCCCATTTGGACTTTGGGGGTTTCTTTCATTTCTGCTGGCCGTTTGGGGCATCCATGCATGCACCAATCGAGTATTATGAAGTCAGAGCCCACAAACGATGTATATTAATCATGATCGCTCGTACATGGGTAACGTTGATGTTGTGATGTGCTGTGAGTTGTTAATTCTTAAGAAACCCCATTATCTAAAGTGAGATGAATTTAATACGCCTAGTCAATTGTTTATGTTTGTTCGCGAATTGCAATTTGGTCATATCATACCATATAATAGAGCGCATGCGTTGTCAATTGAAAACTTGTGAATGGATTCTTTGAAAGACCATATATTCCAATTCTGACTCACCTTGTACCTTATCCAGTACTTGTATATGTGCCGACTGTTTATTATTAGTGGAACCAACACGTGGTATGATTCTTCCTGTTCCAATCAGCAGGCCATATATATTTATTATTATTATTTTCTAAGAATAGATGTATCGACGTGATATGCAAAATCAGGAAATTGGAATAATCAGAAGCAGATAGAGATTCATGTTTAATCCACACGACCTGGTTTACTGTCAGCTTGTTTGATTTTTTATAATTAGTCTTAAGAAATTTCGAATCTACGACCATTGTGTTTATCTACACTTTTGATGTATCTTTATGTTCAAATGAGAATTCATTTATTTGTGACGGTAGAATTACGCATTTCAAAGTACTTGATCTAATAATTTATTAAGTATGCGCTACATTAATTTAAATATCTTTTACAAAAGACGACAAGTTACTCATATTAATTTATCCTCTATAATCAATAAATTTATTATAGTTTAGTGATATAATTATTAGTATATAATACAGTTTGTAAGATAAATTTACGTTATAAATAAGATTATAATAAGATCGTAATTATGAAATTCATCTACATTTATATACTAATCTTAAATTATTCCTCATCATTATTCTATTGAGATTTGACATCAATAAAGCATAAAAAGATTAGTAGATGTTATGTTTTTTTCTTATAAAAGAAGTAACCACTCTTGTAGACTAAAGTATAAATATATTTATACAAATACGTGAGTACTTGCTAGAGAACAAGTTTAATAAATTTACCTTATATAAGAATTATATTTAAAACAATACTTAATATGACTGTAGATATCCTTGTTATGATGATTATATAAATAATCATTTGACTTGAGATCTCAGAAGTATCTAATATAAGGATTATTATGTTGTAATACTATATATGACCAATGCTAAGATATAGTAACTCAATCGATAGTCGATGGATATAATATGAACTATATAGAGATAACTAATTAGCTATACCTTTGGCTAATATGAAATGATATTTTGAGAATGCTTTTCAAATATCATTAAAATAATCTATTATTAATAGTGGAGAACTAATATCCAATGTTTTAAAAACCTGATCGGACATCGAACTGGTTAAATAAAATGTTTAAGGTTTAAAAGTTCATACAATATTAAATCGTTATAAAACTAGTATATAATAAATAAGAAATAAAAATTACAAAAATAAATAAAAATATAGTATAAAATAAAATATTTTATTGAAATAAAAATGCACTAATAATGCCTATAAATATATAATAAACTAATAAAAATCTAATAGTTTAAACTACAATTGAATTTGACGTAAATTTTCAAATAAAATTATATTTCTATATTCTTATGTATTTAAAGGCTCATAAAAGTTGATGTATGTTTAAAGAAAGTCAATATAAAGGACTCTAATTTTATTCTATTTTCTTTGTAGTTTAAATATTATTTTTTCACACATTCTTAAATTATATTAAAATGAAGGTAAGCCTTGGAGCAACTGGTAAAGTTACTCTTTTATAATCTAGGATACATTGACTTTTTGACTTTTTAAATTATCTTAAACAAAATTTCAATTAAAGTATAGGGAGATAAACAAAGAACCTAAAATTTGACAAATATAATTTACTAGTGAGGATAAATAAATTTAGTATTTTTAAGGAAAAATTGATAATTTATTTTTATCAATTATAATTCAAAATAAAATTTTAATTAAAATATAAAGAGATAAAAATATAATTTATAATTTATTAGTTAAATTATTAAGAGAATTGAAATAAAAAATCATTAAGAATTTTAAATATGTTTTTACTTTTGACCCGTTAAAAATCTCTATCTTTTCTTACAGTAACAGTGTATTCTCTTAAAATTAGAGATTGATAATGACAATGACAAGTACATGCATGGTTTGGTGTGCAGAGTCGGCTTTGCAGAGAGGAAGAGTCTTTTGATTTTTTTTTAGAAATTAAAAATTCATTCGTTATAGGAGAGAAGTTACAAAACAAGGGGAGGATCTCTGCCACATGAGAGTAGCCCTCTTAAAACACTAGTTTCAGACAAATACAAAAATGACAACGTATCCAGTCCAACATTTAACGACACTTCGTAGACAATTAGGGTAAAACTAACTTGCCGTTTCTCAAATCTTCGCACCATTTCTCGAATAGGGAGGGTGAAGTTGACTCTGGATGCTAGGCGATTGATGGTTCCGGCGCTACTCCCACTCAAATCTTCATACAAGAAGCTCCACACAGATATCAAACTCAACAACCGAACTCTATAATCGTTTAGGGCATGGCTAATCTTAGTTCATCTCATCAGGATTTGATTTTTCTTAGAGGACTTCAGAGACTAGCCAGAGATGGAGATTAGAAAGGAGATCTCATCTACGAAAAGGGTATCCAGTTCAAAGATTTTGAAAGCTTCCTTTCTTTTTTCTTGAAACCTCTACTGATTAGACATTAATCCATTGATGATAGGGATTTGGATGGATAACATGGATCTTCAAGCAATGCTCAACATAAAAAGGAGAAGATCTTAGTAATTAAAGGTGAGTCCACATCTGAACAACCCTCATTTGTTCCTTAGAGACTGTGAAAGAATAATTTGCTTGTTTAAAGCATGAGAACTGTTGTGAATAACTGTTTTTGGATTTCATTTCTGTATGTGTGAACTGAGTAATAAGAACTTAGGAGAGATTAGATAGGGCTAGGGCTATATTATCCATACAAGGGCCATTCTTCTGCTACAATGTAGGTTTAACTAATTGATGATCAGTTGCTCCCTTATGCTAGCAGTAGTGAGTTTTATAAGAGGTATTAGCGAAGTAGATTTTTCTTTAAACCTTTTACTATTCCTTTCATTCTATATTACTTGATAATATGTAGCCAACGAGAATAATATAATAGCCCTATCTTGTTTAGAAATATGCAAATTAGGTAATTCCTATACGATATTTATGAGTCTGCCATAGATAAAACTAGGGGCACATAAAGCAGAAATTTTAGTCCAAACTTCTCTAGAGAAGACATATTCAAAGAAGAGGTGATTTCTAGTTTCATCCTCCAGATTGCATAGGATACATAGCTTAGAGGAGGTTAGGAATTTCAGCCTATCCAAGGTACTAACGTAGTGTTTAGTTAGCGTCTTCATGGGTGGAGACGGATGACAGAGACACAAAAGTTTTATGTCCCGTAGTGTTTGCTTGCTGTCCTCACCCATTTTTGTTCCGTCTTCAGAGGACAAGGACAGAAATTTTGTTTCTTTCAAGACTGTGGTACAAGATTTCTTGTCCTAAGGACAAAAACAAAACACATAAGGAAATGTCAGAAATACCCCTCCCC
>JANKOD010000002.1:20056258-20069000 GCA_026284645.1 Erythroxylum acuminatum
CCTTCAGACCTGCAATGAAAAGTAATAATTTGTAATATCAATTGTCCTACAATTTAAGGGAGTGCAATTGTTAATTAGTTATGACAATTTGACCCTCAAATCATATTAATTGAAAACAAGTACTCTTAGGTGAAATTAAGCACAATATCCAATAAAAGGAGCCGAAAAGTCTAACAAAACCCATGAAAATGTCACTAAATAATATAGCAAACTTGGGTTCAATCATGGAGTCTTCCAAATGCGGTAGAATGTAGAGCTTTTTAGGGTTACATCATTATGCCTTATATAGTCTTTGCCATTTAGGATAATCCTAGTTTTTTTCGAGGTCTGAAAATTTCCACAAGTCCCTCAAAAACTTAAAACTGAAAGGTCGTCTGCTCTATCTATCACGCGACATTGTTTCATTTTCTGTCACGGTCATGGAAAATTGGTCATGATCATGACCCTTCATCCATGCTTCTGTCACGATCGTCACATATTGGCCACGATCGTGACCCTAGATTCAACTTCAAGCTTTCTCTGAATCATCTCCGTTCTACAATATTTTTCCTAAAACACTAGCAAACACATCAAGGCACCACAAACACGTAAATTTAAAGCTCAATAAGGTGCTCTAACCCACAAAACACAAATATTTAACTAAATAACAAAATCCTAACCTTAACATGCACTAAACATTAAATTTACCCACTAAACACATCCTAAACTACCTACTAAAACATTATACAATCTACAACTATCAACATCCCCATAATTAAACTTTGTTTGTCATCAAGCAAAACAAAACAACAAATAACAAAACCAAAACCAAAACCAAAACACAGTATACACACATATACAATAATGAGGCAATTGCATTAAACTTACCGAAACAAATTTAACTACAAACATCATCTCTCAAATTGTTCTAACTTATTAACTTGTGAAACCTATGTCTAAGTACTTTAGATTAAAAATATATACTAATCAAAACCTTAATGTCAAGTTTATTCACCCCTATCATTTGCACACATACATTGATAATTATTCAGTCAATCAAAATTGTAACTATCCCTAAGTAAGTTTTCATAAAAATTCAAGCTATTCACAAAGATCGGTAGGTTTATTAGACAAAAACCTATTTTTGTTGATTTTGATTGACGTGAACCTAGCCTTATTATGCAAAGGAAAAAATTTGTGATGAATGTCAATCTGGTTACCCAACTAGGTCATGTTTTTATAAGCAGCTTGATTATAATGTTGTTATAGTCTTTTGATGCAAAGGCAAACATTTATAATGAATGTCCCCTGGTTACTCAGCTACATCGCATTCTCAACTGGCTACTAGCTCTATTCATAACCTGAAGGCCAGTGGAATAGTTATTTGCTTATGATTCAGGTATAGCATTCAATGCTTCCCAGTCTTATTATTATCAAGCTATGGTAGATATGATTGCATCTTACGATCCAGGATACAAAGTTTCTTCAATTGATGACTACAAAAGTAAACTTCTGAGCAGCTCTATTTATGAAATTAAAAGTTATTTGGATGAAAGAAGAATGACTTGGGCTACTTTTGGGTGTTCAATCATGTATGATGGTTGGAAAATAGGAGACATTAGCCTATTATTATTATTTTGGTTTATTCTGTGAAGGGCACAATGTTTTTGAAGTCTATTGATACATTTAACCTTAATAGGGATGTTGATACTCTATTTAAAACATTTGATCAAGTTATGAATGAAATTGGGCTAGAAAAATATTGTTAAGTTCAATACTGACAATGATTCCACTTATAAAGCGGCTAAAATAAGATTGTAAAGCAATTATAATTCTTTTTATTAAACTCCTTATGTTGTACATTACATTAAGTTAATGCTGGAAAATATAAAGAATGTTAGGTATTTACCTATTATTGATGAGACTGTGCAGAAAATAAAAGAAGTGGCTAAGTTTATCTACAATCATGCATGAATCTTATGTACCTATGAAATATGAGTCAATAACAATTATAATATTAAGACTTCAATTTTTCGACCAAATTATAGATAAAGTATATGTACATAAGTTGATTTCAATATTAAAAAACGAACAAATCGATTATCCATTATGTTCATTTGCACGTTTTAATTTGTAGTTTTGTTATCAGAGGCTGGTATAGGTTGTAAAAAGAGTTAAAATTATTAAATATCACTCACTCATATAGGTGCTTACAAATCTTTATCTAATCCTTCCACTGCAACTCATATGTCATATCATCACTAACAATATATCACAAATTACAAGAACCACACAATATATAAATATGAACTTACCCTAATTAATGATCCTAAATGCCAATCCCCATGCTAAAATTTTAAGGCACAACTCATGTAAATCCCACGGTCATCACTAAATGTCATCAACATATAAGAATATCCAAAATTTTGATCAATCAATACAATTTAACTTTATACTAATGTTTACAATAGGAAAAACCAATTCCCCCATTCAAATGTTCATAACAACATGTTAACCTTACTTATTACATTTCCTAGGGAATTCTGTGGTATACAGATAGGAAGTGTGGAACAAAAAACAATATTATCGCATTTCACACTAAAATACACCAACACTTGCCATAAAAAATATGCCTACACCCCAAGAAAAACATTTTGTGATGTTAGGCATAACACAAATATTATCACCTATAGTTCAGATAAGATGTTGCTAGGAACCAACGTTCTAGAAAGGTTCTTCTTAACACCATCCTCCCTACGATTAGATTCGAATATTGTAATCTCTATTATTTCTATAAAGATGCAGCAACTCCATCAGTGATTATTGTGAAGTATGAGGATAAAAAAACTCGGAGAAAAAATTTATTAAATGCCAATTCATTTTCCATATACTATTTTTACATATAAAAATTCCAAAACAGTTGGATAAAATACGCTTACGAAGGTAGTCAACTGGGCATCAATGTCAACTTCCAAGTTCTTCCCAATAATTTTTACATACTTAGAAACAATATGCAAGAAATTGATAAAAACACAAGGATTTGTGCATGTTTTCATCCAATACTTGGACTATATGTGCCTGATCACAGTACATCATGACATTCACGTCTTCTACAATAGTTTTTAATCAATTTCTTCAAAACAAAAGTCATTATTACTCATCGCAAATATGGAGTCCACTATGTACTTGCCCAAAAAAACGCCAGTATTCTCTCTCCATTGACAAAATTAATGAAAAGTCACTAACGGCTTTCACGTATTCATAATATAAGACATACATTAGATCTTTGACAACTAAATTTGATATTATTCACTTTGCTACTTATATGGTTCCTAAGCCTAAAACATGCAAGGATGTCACTCAATGCGATTCCAAACCTAACATTCATGATGACCTTATTCTCATTAGATCTACAACTTCATTACAACAAACACAGCTAAGAAGCTTAAATAATATTCAACAACATGCAATCAATGGTTATTTTATTGTACCATAACAACAATATGACCTTGCTTTCAAACTAGTTTTTCTTTCAAAGAACTTAACGTACATAGATTCAGAAGCTAAAGTTCTCTTATGAGATGCAGATTGCTCTTAATTTCCACCTAATCTATACGTGTGGCATCACTAATGCACGCTTTTAAATCCTTGATGTTTGCATCACAAAATGATTATCATAGTACTTTTAAGGTATATTCTCCATCTAAGAAAGCATTGTTCAATATATACATTTTGCTTCAACCTCCTTTTCCTCCTCTTTTTAGTCATTGTCTCCTCATCTCTTCTCCCACCCTCATCCTCTTCTTTATCCATCATTGACATCTTGCCATGCGTCAAGAAATCTTTTATTGTTTAGGTATGGTATTAGTACCTTTGTATGTCTCAAGATTGATTCCTTAGTTTTCATCTTTGTCATCAGTCCTAGCTCTTACCTTAAGACTTATTCTCTTCCTTAAAATCTCATGTAACAACCGAGACCACTCGGTCACAGATATTGTCTGCTTTAGGCTTCAAGCCCCTCACGATTTTAATCTTCCCACCTTTGGAAAAATGTGCCTTAAGGGGAGAGGTATTCATACCCTTCTAAGGCATACTTCGTTCTCCTCTCCAACCGATTTGGGAACTCACACTCTCCACCCCCTTAGGGCCCAACCCTCTTTAGGGCCCAGCTTAGCTGGCACAACGGTTCGGATACCGGCTCTGATATCATTTGTAATAGTCCAAACGACCTACTCATATATATTGTCCACTTTGGGCTCCAAGCCCCTCACGATTTTGCTCTTCCCACACCAGGGAAGACACATCTGTGGTGTTACAAACGGTATCATAGCCGATATCTGAACCATCGTGCCAGTTAGGCTGGGCCCTAAGGGGGTAGAGAGTGTGAGATCCCATATCAGTTAGAGAGGAGAATGAAGTATGCCTTATAAGGGTATGGATACCTCTCTTCCTAAGACGCGTTTTCCCAAGGGTGGGAAGATCAAAATTGTGAGAGGCTTAGAGCCCAAAGCTGACAATATTTGTGGGCGGGTGGTCTCAGCTGTTACAAGTGATATCAGAGTTGGTACCCGAACCGTTGTGCCTACTAGGCTGGGACCTAAGGGGGTGGAGAGTGTGAGATTCCACATCGGCTGGAGGGGAGAATGAAGAATGCCTTATAAAGGTATGGATATCTCTCCCCCTAAGACGCATCTTCCCTAGTGGGGGAAGAGCAAAACCGTGAAGGGCTTGGAGTCCAAAGCAGACAATATCTGTGGGCGGGTGATTTGGGTTGTTACATCTCAAATATAAAAAACTATTCATGTATAAGGAAAATATGAAATAATTATATAATAACCCAACATTATTGATGAACTTGTTACCTTTACATCTGTTACCTCCCTCAAAGCCTTCTTCAATTTCCATGTAGCTTCCCAACCACCAAGATGTTTTGTTAAGTGATCATCATTATAACCAACCATCAACATCTAACATAAATTAGCAAATATTAATCAATTTAACTATTCATATTTAGTTTATTAAAATGTTACCATAAATTTTCCAACATCGAGATTACCCTTAGTTTCTCATACGTTTCCTCTAATGCCTTATCAACATTTAATGTCTCATCAATACTCTTGTCATCCCAAGAAGTAATCCTTTCCATTTTCCCCCATTTCAATGGTTAGTCTGTGTGCCCCCTATTAAGATAACAAATCTACAAATAATTTACAATTCAACTCAACTTTAATTTATTTCACAATATGTACATTTTTACATTTCAACCGATAAGAATAAATTTTCTACCAACCATGACTCACCATTAATACAACTACTCGTCCACCCATGGAAGGTGCTACACCTTTGGCCTCTACAATGTCATAGAACCTGCAAATATGCTTATAAAGATCATTGAGGACGAAATGTCTCCAACCAAACTTCTCACAATTGTCAACATTGATAATATTGTATAAATGTTGTAAGCTTATACTATAATTGGTGTTGGGATTAAAAAAACACAGCACATATAGAAGAAAGTTTTGCCTAAAACATTATACCCCTCACTTTATCGAGAACACACTTTATAACAATATGTGAATCATTAACTTTATACTTCTCCTGATGTCTAATCACCTTAGCCTCATTAACTTTTGTGTTCATCTATTTTGTTCTATTTGCAATCCTCACAATCCATGCCATGATACACCTACTAATCTCATCCATTTAATCCATTATTGATGATAACTCACCACAATCAAACCATCTCCTAACCCTAAACCTCTCAATCTCTTTAAATTCACCAAATCCTATATTGATGACCCACTTAATTTGCTCCAAACTAAGGGTCTGCACTAATTTGAATACCTTCTTATAATAGCACTGTATTTGACAACTCCCCAAATACTCAAGTTGCATTAGGTTCAATCGTGAGTAACAATAATACTTTATAACCATACCATATTAACATAGTTTTATTCGATGTAAATTTTGAACCTTGTTCTTCACTCCCACACTTTGCTTACTTGTCTTTATAGTAAAAACTTCATCCAGAACCTAGATTTTCAAGTTTTATATCAAATTATCTTTCTATACACTTCTTTTTTTTAATTAAAATGGTTTCCCATTACCTTCCTTTTCGCATTCTCAACTTTCTTCTTTCCTTCCTCTAAAGGAAAGGGGGCTCTAATTACATCTTTATCCTTCTTTTTTGGACTCTGACAATCAAAATATTAATATCAACCTCAGTCAAATAGAAATTATCACACAATATATCCATTTTAATAAAGTAATATATGATAATAAAGCATCACCAAGATAGGTTACATGTAACCAATTCGCATCGAATACCATAAAAATCGCAAACTATTAAGACCATACTATGACCATGTCCATACCTTACCAACTTAGTCATTTGCAATGATCCCACTAATTTCCATAAAACATGTCTAAATAATATGCATATATTAATTCCATTAACATAGACAAGAATAAAGGAGTGAAATTACTTGCTTAGCACGTCTACTTTAATTTTTGAAAGTTGGGTATGTCAATGCTCCAACATCCTTGCTATTTACTGTCTAACACAGGTATGGATAGGAATGATTATTAGATGTATTGGATCTTTCTTTGGATTTTATTAGGCATTAACAAATGAAAGAACAAGATGATATCGCTAAACTAAGTAGGAAGATTGATTGACAGAAGTTCTTAAAAAAGTTTCAGATAAATGAAGTTATATCTTTACCTATGATGGTTTTTTCTTACCATAGCTATGGCAATGAGTGGGAGAAATTTTTTAAGCTTCTCAAGGAAGCTTTGTACCTATTATTTTACTTACTTTATTACCTTTAAAATTATGAATTACTATAATGGACATGGTTTCGTGAATATGCATACAGCAATATGTGTCCTTTAGATTGATTCTTTCAACAATTATAACAATAGTAAGTTAAAACACATGGTTATACAGGTAATAGTATCAAAACAAGCTTTAATTAATCATAATTTAGTACACGATTGTATAACAACATGTATTATTCACATTATTTGTTTAGAAACGTTATTATGAACATGTGTCACCAAACGAGCATGTAAATAATTATGCATAACAAAACTTTTTAAAAAGGCTTTATATGAAAATGTGTGTATATTCACTTCCTTAACAAATATTTCTTCAAATTTTATACCAAGAATAATGTATAGTTAACAATGTGAATATTATATTTTAATTTGTATTAATTCATGCTTTCTACTTAATGATGGCATTCTCAAGGTGTGACTTATTTGTTATGAGTAATGGTATCTTTTACACATATGCATGGTATTTAATATATGGATTCTTAATATAGTTTGTATTAAGGCACTGTATTCTTAGTACTTAAACATGAATTCTCATATTAAAGTGAAGGTGTGACTTATCTATTATGGGTGGTGTTATTTTTTGTATATAGACCTAGTATTTGATGTATAGAGTCCGCAAATACTTTTAATTGAGACATTGTATTCTTTATATTCAATAATGATATTCTCATATTAAAGTTTAGGTGAAACTTATTTTTAATGGTAATGGTGTTTTTTATACATAGGCATGGTATTGGATGTATAAAGTCCTAGTATAGTTTTTATTGAGGCATGATATTCTTTGTAATTGATGATCGTAATTTCATATTAATGTGAAGGTATGACATATTATTGGTGGTGGTATTTCTTTTAGATTAGCATATCGTATTGGATGTATATATACTAGATATAGTTTATATTAGGTCATAATATTCTTTCTACTCAATGATGATATTCTTATATTAAATAAAAGATGTGATTTACCTGTTATAAGTAGTGGTAATTTTTATACATGAACATTATATTGGATGCTCAGAGTCCTGGTGTAGTTTGCAGCGGGGCATAATATTCTTAGTACTCAAATATAGATTTCTATATTAAAGTGAAGACATTACTTATATGTAACAAGTACTAGTATTCTTTTACACATAGGAGTGATATTGAATGTATGAAGGTCAATATATTAGTTTATTCACTTTGTGATGGCTCATATTAAAGTGAATGTATAATTTATCTTTATGATGATGGTATTTTTTAGGTATAGGCATGGTATTAAATGTATAGAGTCATAATATATTTTTTTAGTAAGGCATGATATCTTTTACAATAGGTGATAATATTATCTTATTAAAATAAATATATGACTTATCTATATACATAAGCATAATAAAGAGTTCCCATATAAATTTTATTGAGATATAGTATTTTTGCAATCAATGGTAGTATTCTTATATTAAATATAAGGTGTGACTTGTTTGTTACATTTATTGATACTTTTTGTACACAAATATTGTATTATTTTCATAGGTGATTGTATATTTTTAATATATTTGATATTTTTGTCTACATAATTTTTATAACTATTAATGAAGTCCTTTAAAGTTTCTATAAGCTCATTCATCAAAGATTAAACTCCAAACTCAATCTTAAATTTAAAGGCAATGCAAGCCAGTACTTCATTTTTTTCGTTCCTTTATTGCCAATTTAAGCATGTAACATCTCTAACAAAACAATAGTAACTCTGTTTAAAGAAGAGAAAAAAAGAAAGAGGGAAGATAAAAATCAATAAAAATGAAAATGAAAATAGAATAAATTTGGAAAATTTGGAAACATAAAACCAATAAAGATGTAAAGAAAGTATGCTTTATAATTTTTTTTAATTTGTAACAAGAACTAAAAAAAGAAACAAAATATTTTCTTAATTCTCTTGTATGGTTGATACCTTTTATATTATATTTTAATATAAAATATTCGGCTTGATTGATCACTACCAATCGGCTATATAATCGGTCCGACCTCAAACAAACAGCACCGGTACTTTTTCCATGAAATCTGTAACTTTTTACTGAAATAAGATGAGCCCATGTATGGAGATGTAAATTCAAGCTTATGGAAAGCTACTTGGGCATCACCAATAGTTCAAATCACAAAAACTCTGCTATGGAAAATAGTTCATTGATACGGACCAACGTTTGATGATATGTTTTCTAAGCGGAACATGATCACTTTCACTAGCTACCCCAATGCCACCATCACAAAGAGAATACTTTTTATGTGTCAGGAGACTGCCCCTTCTAAGTCCACCTGTGAAAAACTCTTATACAAATGCAATTTGACCACCTTTTGTCTCCAAGAGCTTCATGTCTTAGTTGGAAAGTAATGTGAGTTCCCCAACATCTTTTTAAAATGGAATTCCCTGGAGACTGATCTTTGCAGAAACCTTGAGGGATATTTGTTATTGGAGAAACATATTTGTCTATTTGAAGAAGAATTTAGTTGGCTCCAAAAATGGTGCTCTGATATATATAGGGTGCAAAGAAGAAAGAAGGTTAACAAAGTTGGCCTCAACTATAGCTTGGAATTTCCTGACAGTTGTAACAAAGCTAAATATCCATCTCGTGAAGTTTAAAAGAAGACTAATATATACTTATAGGGATGTTGAAAGGCTTCTTAGATGGCTTAAGTTTGGCTCATAAAAATGGTATCAGTCGCCCTCTCATTCTAGAAAATGATGTAAGGGAATATTTTTAACTTGGTTATGGGAATAGAACAGCAATAAAAATATCCCCTCCTCCGAGGCATTTGTTCATTCAATCAAATAGATACTCAGGAAGAATTGAGAGTTCTCCTTGCAAATCATTATATGTGCTGGGAGGTTAGCTAGACTAAGCACTTAGCTACAGTTTGGATCTTTTGATTTCCCAATTTGCCTTGATATCATTGTTATGGGAAAAATGATATGTTACCATGATATTTGATATCAGGGGCTTGATACTAGTTGGCATCGGTCAATACCGGTCGATACCGGCCTGTACTGAAATACCGGTTAGATACCAGACTAAATTGCAAATTTATTAAAAGTTGAAGAACTTATTTGAAATTTTACAAAATTTAACCCTAACATTAAACCTACCCACCCAACCCAATTCCTACCCACGCTGCCTACTGCTATCTCACACCTCATCGTGCTCTCCTTTCAGCCTACCGTCCCAGTCACCATCACAACTCGCACCATCGCACCATTGCACCAGTCAGGCGATTGCACCCATTGCACCAACCTGCACCACCGCACCAGTATCCATCACACGTCACACCAATTAGACCGCTCCCATACTAGCTCCCACACCTAGACAACCAGACCTAGTGACACTCACACTCAAATGGCTAAATCTAGTTGTAGTGTCGCATCATCAATTGACTTGCACCACTCCCACCTACTGACGTACACTTGCACGTACTAACCTACACCACTAGTCCATTACACCACAGTCCACAACTCCATAAGCTCCATTCACTCCAGTCTACACACTCTCACATAAACTCGCTGATCTAACCTCTACCAATCCAAGGATTTAGCTCAATGAAGGTTGTAAAAAATTGCAACAAATTTTGTGAAATTACGGATTATGGAAATTGATATTGAAATATTGAGTTATGTTGATTAGTTAATAAGTTGATTGCATATTTGAATATTGATTTGTGTCTTTGTGTTCTATAGAATATTGATATAGATAAATGAATATTGAATTGTGAATTTATGATGAATTTTGTGTTTGTGTCTTGTGACTTTGTGTTATGTAGTAATTCTGTATGTTTATATGTTGAATTGTTGGTTGTTGGTGAATTGAGTTGGATTAAATTCAATTGTGTAGTATGAGTTAAGGTTGAAATTGAATAGGTTATAGTTGTGAGTGCATGTCTCTAGTTTATGGTTGAATGATGTAATCATACAAATGAGTTATATAAGATATATGTGTATTGTATAATTGCATATGTTGAATACTTGAATTGTTGATGTTTAACTTATTGGTGAATTGTGTTAGATGACATTGAATTGTGTAGCGTATGTTAACTCTTGATTGTGAAGTTATGTAAGAAACTAAAAATGTTGATTAAAATAGGTGAATGAAAGATTGTTAAATTAAAGTTGGGAATTAGGGCTTTAGTAACAATTTTGATTAAAATTAGTTAAGAAAACAAAATAATTCCAAGGATTACAAAATGAATTATACAAGTAAACAAAGCATATTAGTTATAGTTGAATTATGTGATTACATAAAATATGTTGTAAACTTATAGTTATGAGTTATGAATGAAGTTGAATAGGTTATAGTTGTGAGTGTAAGTCTTTAGTTTATGGTTGAATGATGTAATCATACAAAATGAGTTATATATGATGCATGCTTTTGTGTTAGTTTTGACTTTTGAGTTAAACAATACATATTTCTGATAGTAATTGATAATGAAATTATGTGTTCTTTATTTTGATATGAAGTTATTACGTTAAATTTTATATATGTCTTCATTTACTTTTACAAATAAATAGGAGGAAGTTTAAATACTCCTAATAATTCAACCATTTCAGGAAGATTCAATGATCCAGTTTGGGTTCATGTTGGATTGATTCTTGGAATGAAGAATCATACCATATTTTTTATTTTCCAACAAGAATATGAAAAGTGGAGGAATCACTAGTGAAGTGAATCACACGTTAGTACAATGATAATCAACACACAAGAAGGGGGTTGAATTGTGTAAACTTTTTCGTTAAGCCCTTCTTTCGAAATAAAAACTTGTTCAGTTCAGATTTACTAGAACTTTTGTTCGTAAAAGAATCTCTAATAACTTGCGTAAGTAAGAAATCAAAAACACAAGTAAGTAATAGAGAGAGTTAAGAGAGTTTGACACAGTGATTTTATACTGGTTCACCCCAAACCGTGGGCTACGTCCAGTCCTCAGATAACCTTCTGAGATTTCACTATCTCCAAACGTTTACAAGTATTCTTTCACGGAGCCTCTTCAGGACTCTTTACAATCAGTATTCTTTTACACTTAGCCTCCTCAGGCTATCTGTATCACTTTCAAAATAGAAAGGTATATAGAGCTTGTTTACAAATAAAAACGATATAGCTCTAACAATGATCGCACAACACTTTCTCTTTCACCAGTATGTGTATGTATTTCTCTTGTGCGTAATGTATCGCAAAAAAATAGTTGTTCATTCTTCATCTCCGACTCCTTATTTATAGTTGAGTCTTCAACTGCTTCTTGATTCTTTGAAGAAACGGTTAGTCAGTTGAACTTTGTAACTACCTTAGACTAATACTTCTGACTTCTTTTGTCTGCTTTCGTATCGTCTGTTTTTTTTGCTTCGTCTATTTTTCCTCCGCATAGCTTTCGTCTGCTTTTCGTAAAACTTCTGTCTGCTTTTTCTACTAAGCTTTCGTCTGCTTTTTCTTCGCATAGCTTTCATCTGCTTTTCGTAAAACTTCCGTCTTCTTTTTCTACTAAGCTTTCGTCTGCCTTTTCTTTCGTCTATCTTTCCGTAAAACTTCCGTCTGCTTTTCCGCTAAGCTTCTATCTGCTTTTTATAAAGACTGAATTCTGCTTCATCTGAATTTCATTTGTCTGTGTCTGTTTTCTCCTTCGTCTGATTTTTATTAATGTGTATTTCATCTGCTTTTCATTTTGTCTTCTTTTTGTTTGTCATCAAAATCTTTCAATATGTAAAGTCACTTTTGACTTAACATTCTCCCCCTTTTTGATAATAACAAATACTGATTAGAAAACATGAAAAGCTTCTTACAAAATATATCAACAATCAGTAGAAAACAAGAAACTCTGCTCTAATGTCTGTCTTTTTCTAATCTCTTCTCTTTACTTCTGCTCCCCTTAATTGCTTTTCTTCAGTTCGCCCTTCTCCCCCTATTTGTTATAAATCAAA
>JANKOD010000002.1:20069100-20081480 GCA_026284645.1 Erythroxylum acuminatum
TTTTTCTTCTTCATTTATAAGCAAGACAACACTTCTTCTTCCAATTATGCCCTTAATGATTGAGAATTGTCCCATTTTCCCTTCTATTCATGCCTTATGTCTTTTATACTTAAGAGTCTTGCCAACAGTACCCTTGAACATTCTAATATAACAATTTCTTCCAAAAACATGTCCCCTATTGTCTTAAGTTTCTAATGCCTCCAAAATCATTCAATTTGGTTCAATGATTCAAAAGATATACTTCAAACATTTTTGGACTGCTCTTGTCCATAATAGTATACTATGCACAACTTCCATCTGAAATTTAAACATCTTAGAGACTGAATTAGGTACCAATTTCTCATACCATTTGTAGCTCCATGTCTCTAGTTTACCACAAATCAGAAATCATCTCATTTGGAACTCTACTGATCCAGAAATCATCAAAATACTGAAGTATGTTCAGTGGAATAACACCGGTTCATTTTATTTAAGAGTACACACACTATACCCGTCCTACATTTTTCACTCAATATTTCTTAATTCATTTCAGATGCCTATTATTTTTGGTGTAGATGTAGAGCAATGTCTTACAAGTCCAATGGTTCAAGAATCAAGTCATTTGGGTGTCTAGAGAAGAAGTTATGGCCAAAGAATCAAATCTGGTTTTGTCCTCAATCATATTGAACCTGTCTTGGGACAATTGGTATAACTCTCACTATAGATGTAATATTGGAGTGTTCTTTAGATGGTTTGAAAGAGGACATCAAGAGCTACAACTTTCATGAAGACCTTAAAAGACAAATTATGTCATCTAGAGAGTAATAATTGGACCAAAATATACAGGATGAACGGTAACCCAGAAGAAGTTTATGAACAGTACACAGAATATGTTTTACAATTGCCATAACTTTCTCTAGAGATATTGGATCAAGGTTTTCTTTGGATGGTTGGAAATAGGACTTCAAGATCTATAACTTTTGTGAAGACCTTGAAGACAAATTATGTCATCTAGAGGGTTATAATTGGACCAGACTATACAGGATGAACAGTTAACCAGAAGAAGTTTATGAACAGTACACAGAAGATGTTTTACAATTGCCATAATTTTCTCTAGACATATCGAATCAAGGTGTTATTTGGATGGTTGGAAAGAAGACTTCAAGATATACAACTTTCATGAAGACCTTGAAGACAAATTATATCTTCTAAATGGTCACAAATAGGAACATAAGATATAAGATGAACAGTGACCCAGAAGAAGTTTATGAACAGTACACAGAAGATGTTTTACAATTAGCATAACTTTCTCTACAGATATTGGATTTAGGTGCTCTTTAGATGGTTCAAAAGAATATTTCAAGATCTACAACTTTTATGAAGACCGCAACGACAGATTTTATCATATGAAGGGTTGAAAAAGGAACAGAATATAGGCCAGGCAAAAAAGCAAAAGAAGCAAAACATAGAAGACACGTCAGCAAAACACAAAAGAGGACACGTCAGCAAAACACAGAAGAAGACACGTTAGCAAAACACAGAAGAAGACATGTCATCACAAAAGAAGACACGTCAGCAAAACACAGAAGAAGACATGTCATCACAAAAGAAGACACGTCAGCAAAACACAAAAGATACACTTCACACTCCTGAACATCTCCACTTATACAAACCATAACTTTCGACTCCAATGTCCACAATTCTCATACTATATACCATTGGAAAGATAAAAGAAATATATATAACTCTCAAGAAGGCAACTTTGCCAAAATCCATCTAAATCATTCCCAAATTTGCCCCTATAGTTTGAAGACGAATTTTACATTCATCCACCAATGTACTGCACCTAGTTCTCAACTTCATGAAATTTTGAGACTCTTAAAGACAGAATTGAAATTCGATGTCTTCATAAGAAACGTAGCCATATGTTTCTAGTTTAATCCAAACAAAGAATCGTCTCATTTAGATAACTAGAGAAAAAGTTATGGCTAACAGACCAAAGTACACTCAGTGAACATTTTCCAGATCAACCACCACTTTTGTTTCCAATATCACAACTCATACCAAGATCACTCTTTCAACTCCCTCAACTTCTCATTTTCAATAAAATCACATTTAAAAACAATCATACCTGGAAGTTGTCAATGAATGCATGTACACTTATTTTTTGCATGTGCAAAGATTCAAATTCACATACATGTATTGTTGGATCCCCAATTGTTGGATCCCGTTTCCGAAATCCAACTACTTATATAGATTCCCTCATACGTACGCATGATTCCTCATAAACTCTTCTTGCTCTGATACCACATAACACATATCAAACACTAAAAATCAAATTGCCCGAAGGCACATTTCGCATGCTCAATTTTTCATACGTGTCATATCAGATACATTCAC
Source organism: Erythroxylum acuminatum (assembly GCA_026284645.1). NCBI lineage: Eukaryota > Viridiplantae > Streptophyta > Magnoliopsida > Malpighiales > Erythroxylaceae > Erythroxylum > Erythroxylum acuminatum. The sequence continues at coordinate 20,071,480 of JANKOD010000002.1, forward strand.
AAACACAAATTTCATATAAGTTCATACAAGTCAATCAATCAATCCATAACAATTCAAGTCATTCATATGCAATTCGCAAAAATCCAAAAACAAAATATGCAATTTTTTTCGATCATTTTATTTCTCAAATTTCTCAAAATCGTTCACTTTCTTGAAATTGCAAAAATCAATACATAACTTATATTTCAATCAACTCATCCACTTTCTTCTCATAATCTATATCAGTTCACTCAAATATCAAAGTCCTCAAAATTAAACAATTCATTTCTCATAAATCTTTCTTAATTTCATCAAATTTCTTCAAGTCCTAAATTTTCTCACCAATTTCTTTCTCATTTAATTTCATTTTAATATTTCTATTTTTCACCAAAATTCGGGGTCCAACATGTATGCTGACATGCTACTGGGCATGAAATGCAAATTTTTTCTAACTCTCACATTGCCATTCTCTCCATTTTGAAATTTGGGTTCTAACCCTTAATATAGGGACGGGATGTTACATTAAAGAAGCATGTAGTTGGGGTCAAAGGTTATATAGAGCCTTATAAAAAAAGTGAGTCATGATGTTAAATAACAAATGAAGACTTTGCTTGAAGCGTATCATCATGAGAGAGATAGAACGCAGAGATTGAATTACAAAATTAATAGTAAAAGATCTTTTGTTGGTGTTCAAAATGGTAATGGAAATGTTGAAGGATGTAGTATTCCCACCCAAAAAGAAGGGAATGTTATGCTATGAAAAGAAAAAAACAGATGTTTAATTTTTTTGCACCATGAATAACTCCTAGAGCTTAGCCTTCAATTCATAGTACCTTACAATCTAAAGAAGTATTTCATAATATGGATATGACAATGGCTAGATGGTGGTATAATTCAGGTATAACAATCAATGCTTCTCGATCTTATTATTAAGCCTATGGTAAATGTTACTGCCTCTTAAGGTACAATATACAAACTTTTTTAAATTGGTGACTATAGAAGTAAACTTTTGAGTAGCTCTGTTTATGAAATAAAAAGTTATTTGTATGAAAGAAGAATGACTTGGCAACTTTTAGGTGTTCAATTATGTGTGATGGTTGGACAAACAAAGATATGAGCGTATTATTAATATATTGGTTTATTCTGCAAAAGGGACAATGTTTTTTTTTTGGAATTCTGATGATGCATCTGACCTTGTTAAAAATGTTGATACTCTAATTGAAATATTTGATAAAGTTGTAAATGAAGTTGAGCTAGAAAATATTATTCGATTCATTATTAACAATGATTCCGCTTATAAAGCAGTTGGAAGAAGATTGCAAAGCAAGTATAATTCTTCTTATTAGACTCCTTGTGCTCCATATTGCATGACTTGATGTTGGAAAATATAATAGCGGCTAGGTATTTTACTATTATTAATGAGACTGTGTAGAAAGCAAAAAAAAAGGTGACTAAGTTCACCTACGATTGTGCATGAGTCTTGAATTTAACAAGAAAGGATTTTACTAGTGATAGGAATTTGCATCGTCCTATTCTTACAAGATTCGCAACTGATTTCTTATCACTTCAGTGTTTTATTATGACGAAGAAAGAGTTGAGACAAATGTTATTAAATGACAAGTTGTTGTATCTCAGCACGTTAGGTTTAATGTTGGATTGGAGGTTTCTAGAATTATACCTGAAGATGATTAATTTTGGTCTCAATGTCAAATTGTGATCCGAGTTTGTGAGCTTTTGGTGTGAGTACTTCATCTGTCTGATAGCGATGAGAAGGCAACAATAGGTTATTTTATGATGTCATGGAGAGGTTGAAGGAAGCAATTAAGATCACTCTGAAAAATAGGCTTCTTTGTACACACCTTATCTTGCAGTCATCAATGGAAGATGGAAAAAGTAACTTTACTTTTCGTTGTTTGCAGTTGCGACTTTTTTAATCTCAATGTCTATTTTAGACCAACTTTTACAAAGAAAGCTGAAGTTAATAAGGGAATATTATTATCTATTACAACAATTGTTGCTCACTAGATGATGCATGATCTCCTAATCTCACAAATAGAGACTTATAAGAATGTTTCTAGTGATTTTGGGGTGCCAAATGCTATTCGTCAAATAGACAAACTTAATTTAAGTATATATTTTTTCACTTTTGTTACTTTTTGAAAATTAATCATCACTTTATTTTGTTTATAATGTTACTTTTTGTTGTCTTAGACTTATAGTTGCTTGGTGAGACCAATTCAAAAGTGGTGTTCTAAAATTGCAAAGGTTTGCAATTCAAATTCTAAGTCAATGTATAAGTGCAACAAGGTATGAAAGGAATTTGAGTACATTTGAATTCATCCATTTAAAGAAAAGGAATAGATTGGAACATAAAAGATTGATCGATTTGGTCTTTTTTCAAAGTAATTAAAGCTTCAGGAAATGTATGTTATTATTATTATTAAGTTGGATATAATTTCTTGTAATTTCTTAATAATTCAATTTTATTATTTACTAGGATTTTTAATAGAACAACAAGTTATGTAGATCCAATATGCCTTTATCATATCAATCTTTTGGTAGATTGAGTTTCTAAAGAATCAAGTCTAATAGATAAGAGTAACTTAAAAGATAATCCTGGATAAGAAAGTATTAACATGTGATTTGGTGCGATGAATTGTACTGATGGAAATATTGAGACACCTCCTAATGATGAGAATTTTGTACCAAATGAGAATTGAAATCAATGCAATTTGAGTCTGTATTTAATTGAATGAAGTTCCAAAGTTTTTCTTTATCATCTTCTTTTAATTTCATTTATATTTGATGTATATGTTAAATTTTATATATGCTGTAAATATTTTTTTTTCTGGTTTTACCTCTAATTGGTTTTTTGACACAAACTCTTATTGTAAATTGTAATAGTTAGAGAGTCATGAATATTCATTATCCTTTTTATTTGATATTTTGATGTAATTATTATTTATTATATGATAAAATTATAATATTTTAAATACTTTGTATTGTCATTAATTTTATATTTGTATGTTGATTAAATGATCTTTTTATATTAACTGTGGTTATTAATATTAATAAAAATAAATAGAATTTTGTTATTTTAAATTTCTATTATTATAATTTTTAGAGACATGGTTGGTATAAAATTATATATATACACAATATATTGAAGGACTATTTTTGTAATTTTAAAAAATATAGGAATTACTTTATACATTTAAAAAATTATTCAAAACGGTACTTAATATTGACCTATTTAGCGGCAATATTAGTACGATGTTCATTAAGTTGGTTGATATGTTAACTGTGTACGATTATCTTTATTTTTGCTAGGATTAATTAATGTAATCTTTATCTCATTTCCTAATGCTATGTTTGATCAGATATAAGGTTTTTAATAGAATGGAATGAAATGAATGATTTATAATGGAACAGAATGTAAATGAATGTAATATTAGAATATTGTTATTTGAAAGAGATAGAAGGAATCATAATGTAATATAGTAAAATATTATTTGGATGGAGGTTTTATAACGTAATATAGCATAAAATTGTTTATCATATTATATTTCATCGTAAACCTTTCAAATTAGAGGTTTTTTGTTTTTACTGTTTATGATAAAATAAGATATAATATGACCCTCCTCTTCTATCTCATTTTATTTTATTTCACTATAAATTCTCTAGTCAAACGATGGAATAATATTAATTTACGTTTGATTCCATTAACGAATCCTTACTAATCATACTATAAATAAATAAATAACTCCGCGTAGGACAATATCGTCATATCGTGGTAGACCCGTTCGGTTCTTATGCGGAATTCACTCTGTAGTCTGTAGCTTGTAGATAAGCTTCTCAGACCTTCGCGTCTCACACTAATTGATCCCTTTAGCAATGGTTGCCACTGGGTCTGTTGGCTCACCTACTCTCACTTTCCTCCCTCTCCATGTTTCCTCTCACCTCTCTCTCATAAAATCCACAAAGCCCTTCTCTTTCTTACCCAAATCACTCTCATTTCTCACCGTTTCTTCAAACCTCACTGCCACTTCGAGAGCCAAATCCAACGACGTTGACACATCCTTCTTCGATAACGTGAACCCCATTGATGATATCGTCTTTGACCCTCCGAGCCCACCTGAGGGCTTTGTTCCTCCTCCTTACTTCGATGAAGTCCCAGAGGAGACCGAGGAAGAAATCGCCACTGCTTACGAGGAGCTTTATGGCCCTGCATATAGTGGAATGAGTGTCTTGGGGAACGATGTTTATGTTATGGACTCTAAGGTGAAAAAGACTACTGGGTTTGGTTCAAAAGCTAAGAAGGAGAAGATTAAAGATGGGTTTGAGGAGAGAGTGGTACAAGTGAGAAGAGTGACCAAGGTGGTTAAGGGAGGGAAACAATTGCATTTTAGAGCGGTTGTGGTGGTTGGGGACAAGCAAGGTCAGGTCGGTGTTGGGGTTGGGAAAGCTAAGGAAGTTATTGCTGCTGTGCAAAAATCGGCTGTTAATGCCAGGAGGAACATCATTTCAGTTCCCATGACCAAATACTCGACTTTTCCTCATAGGTAAGTGTTTTGGAACTTGCAATGCGCTTGAACGGTAAATTTTTCTAGTAGGTTTCGAGTTTTTCTTTTTTTCTTCTGTCTTTAGTTAAAAGATAAATGAAGGGAGTTGTGTAATTGTTTTGCATATTTGTGTGGATTAATGGCGGTTTGGTTTACTTTTGGGTTAATGTTTCTTTGCTTCAACAAGTTATTGTTCAGTATGAGCTTCCAATTGATGGGTCTTAGATATTTCCACATTTTAAGTTTCTCTTAGGTAACTATTACCTTTGTTTGACTCAGAATGTTGTCTCCGGTGTTCCTATCATTTTTATTTCTTTCTAAATTATTCATTGCCAGTATGCAAATTTGCAGCACTCTTATCTTATTTTGAGGAGGTGTTACGTTTTGCACAAAGCTATGGTTGTTAATTTCGGTTACTTGGATGTGGAAACGGCTAGAAGTGGGGAATATGCGAGTCCATTTTTTGTCATGACACGGAAAATCTTTTGATGACCCTTTTTTAGGATTTATAGATTCCTCAATGGCATATATTCAGGACTGGTTCTCGACTGGTGCTATTATATTTATGCTGGGAAATCGATGGTGATAAGACCATAACACTTTATTAACAGAATTCAATAAATATATGTGTGTGTGTGTGACTTTACATGGGTTGTTTTTGTAGAGCCAGCAGAACAGTGACATAAATTGCATTTATCAAAGACTGCTTTGATTGTGGCCTTTGCGAGTGGAAAAATTTGAAGTTTATGAAGTCACAGATTTTAGACTTCATCTTGTTATGCTTAACAAATTTAAACCCTTACCAACATGTCTTATATAAAAGACCCTTTCTAGTTGATGATATACATTTCACCCTGCAGAACTGAGTACTGGGATAATCTAAATGTTGTTTACAGTTTGGGAGCATCTTGAGGTATTACTTCTTTTGGCTTATCTTTACAGAAAATCCCTTACCCAGTGAACTGCTAGCATTTGAACCTTATTAAATGGGTATCTACTCCTACCTACTTGCAACTAGGTCAAGTTACTAGTGGTTACCTTAAAGTGTTAATACCTGCATTATTTTGGGTAAAGAGCTGATAGGCAGCGAGGAGGTTGACACTAGTTGACGTTATTCTTGCTGTGTAGAGAAAAACTTGTTGGTATGATACTCTTGACTAAATTTCTGTTGACCCTATCTCCTACTTTTTTTCATGGAAACATGTCACATACGTAATTGTAATTGTGGTTTGTGATCCGATGTTTCTCCAAATTCTTAATGTTAACTGATATCAGATTCTCTGTAGGAATAGCAAAGCAGGACTAGCTCAATTTCATCAATAGTCATAATTGAAGAGAAGTTGATCAATCTGAACTTTGGTCTTGGTTGAGGAGAAACTCTTAGATGGCTACATTTAATTATTTAAGTGAGTCACACAGTCACCAATTTTTCTCTGTTTTCCATACTGGCATTAGCATTGCATCTGAAAATTTTTATTTCACAAAACCTCCTCTTTCAAGAGATATCCTAACTTCATGCTGATATACACTTCAACAAATGATAGTGCATTTGTGTTTTGCAGCTCGTGAGATCTTCTTTTGATTATTGAAACATAGGTAAGTAGCTTGGAACTTTGGGATAATGGTTTTATAAGATTTGGAGGTCTATGGGAAGTTATGAGGAAGTTGAGAAGTTTTCTTTTGATCGACCTTCTTGTCCATGGAGTGGAATCATCCTTATTGAATAATTACAGCTTCATAGTTTAAGGAAGATTTTGAAGAGTCTTATTGTGATATTGATTTCACTGGTGTGACATGAGTAGGGCACTAGAGAGAGTTATTGTTCTAGCCGTAGTGATATATTAATGATGCTTATGGTCAGTTTTAAAAACCATTTCTTGAGGGTATTGAGCATTGAACTGAACATGTTAAGCTGTTTTTCTTGATGTCTGTATTCTGAGGGTGGAGTTAAAATTCTAGAACTTTGTTGCTCAGCTCGAGAAGGAATTGGACTATTTGTATTTGCATTCAGGATGTTAGATATGGTTAACAACTGGGTGGTAATTCATTAACTTGTATGGCTTAATTAGCAACAATGAATTTTCATGCCAAAAATAATTCTGTTAAACAAATGTATGGCAGAGCTGATGGAAAGTATGGGGCAGCACAGGTGATGCTTAGACCTGCCTCACCTGGCACAGGAGTGATCGCTGGAGGTGCTGTGAGAATCGTTCTGGAAATGGCAGGAGTAGAGAATGGTTTAGGAAAGCAACTTGGAAGTAACAATGCCCTCAACAATGCCAGAGCGACGGTTGCTGCTGTTTCAAGAATGAGACAGTTTCGCGATGTGGCTCGCGAGCGTGGGATCCCAATGGAAGAACTTTGGAAATGACAGCGCCGCTGAAACTTCGATTCTTTTTTACCCCTCCTTTGTAAACTGTTTTTGTAATTCAAGCCAGCCGAAGGCCAAAAGACTTGGGAGTTGGGATGGCAAACATCTTTTTTGATTCTGTTCAATGTCTCAACATAATTACCCAACGTTTCCACCTTGGAGCTTGCAAGCTTGGTGTCTGGGCTTCAATCGATTTCTTTTGGTGCCAAAGTGCTAAAGACAAGTACATTCGCACAGGCTGTCACACCCCGTACGCGACCCAATTTAATCTAATTGGAAAGTTTAATTCGTTCTCCTTAACCAATAGCTCGATACTTGACCCAATCTACTGTAGGATAATATGTTTTTGGCCAGTGAAATGAAGTATGCTTCATTATATCTCTGATTTGGTCCTTTGATAGGTTCCGATTAATCCTATATTACATACCTATTAATTTTTATTTTTATATATCTACAATTTATGTAAAATACATAGTTTAGATAAATTCAACTATTAAAATTACCTCAAATTAGGATTTTTAATTAATCTAATTACAAATAAATATTAAAGGATATAAACAATTAATTAATACTTGTATATAATATTGATTGAGTAGAGAAATAAGAAGAAACGATAATGTTTTGTTGTGTTTGTTTATTGAAGAAATAGTCGTTATTTATATAGCTCTGAACGTAACTAGATGAGCATAAATAAAAGACAGGATGAGAGTAAATAAAGGATTACAATAGAAAAGGCATGTGAAAATAATGACAATATACAATATATGGTGGTTAAGATACTATGATGTTATCAACTCTCCTCAAGTTCTCGGGAGGATGCGATCATAAGCTTTATCTCACAGTCCGTGAAATGCTGAAGAGAAAAGAGCTTTGGTCATAATATTAGCAATCTGAGCAGAAGACGAAATGTGACGAATGAGTAGAGTTTTGCTAACGATTAGATCATGAACAAAACCAATGTCGATTTCAACGTGCTTGGTATGAGCATGAGAAATAGGGTTCAAGGCTAAAAGGGTAGCACGAAGATTGTCACACCAAAGGGTTGAAGAAAGAGGTGCAAGACCCAATTCACCAAGAAGAGGAGTAATCCATCATAATTTTGCAGAAGTAAGAGCAATGTTGCGGTACTTAGCTTTAGTACTAGATAGATCAACCATTGGTTGCTTGTTGGCACTTCAAGAGATAAGATTAGGCCCCAGAAAGATACAGTAACTAGATGTAGAAAGTCGATCATCAGGACAATCAGCTCAATCAGCACCAAGACAGGCTTGCAAAGAAAGGTTGGAAGATTTTGTGAAATGAATGCCATGAGAGGGTGTGGAGCGAAGATATCATAGAATCCGTTTCATCAAAGACCAATGAATGTCAGTAGGACCCCGTAGAAATTGGGAGACCTTATTGACAGCAAACTGAATATCAAGACTGGTAAGACAAAGATATTTAAAAGTACTAACAATGCTAAAATATTCAGTAGGTTCGGGAATAGAAATACCATGATTTTTGGACAAGGAAAGAGATAGAGTGATGGGTGCATAAATTGGTTTAGAATTCTCAAAGTCAGTTTGAAGGAGATCTTTGGTGTATTGGTTTGGGTGAGAAGAAAACCTTCAGAAGTTTGAGCTTCGACACCAAGAAAATGATGAAGAGGACCTAAGTCTTTGATAGAAAAGGCAAAGTTAAGGTCATGAATAAGTGTGGTAATGAAATAGGTTGAGGAACTAGTTATCAGGATATAATCCACATAAACTAAGAGAAAAGTGGTTTGAGAGGTGGTTTTGTGAATGAAGAGAGATATCAGACTTTGAGGGTTTAAAATTGAGTTTGAGGAGTTTTTGACTTAGAAGATGAAACTAAACTTGAGGGGCTCGTTTAAGACCATATAAGGCTTTATGGAGTCTACAAACATAATGAGGATTATGTGGATCTAAGAAGTCAGGAGGTTGAGACATGTAAACGGGTTCTTGTAAGTATATATGAAGAAAGACATTATTAACATCAAGTTGGTGAATAGGCCAATTATAGGACATGGCCAAGGCAATGGCGATTCTAATAGTGGTAGGTTTGACAATAGGATTGAAAGTAGCAGCGTAATCAAATCCTAGAGTTTAATGATAACTTTTAGTGACAAGATAAGCTTTATACTACTCAAGGGAGCCGTCGAGGAGTTCGTTTTATACGCAAAACCCATTTATAGTCGCTAATGTTTGTGTTTGGTGGGGGAAGCAAGGGTCCATATATGATTACAATGGAGGGCATTGAACTCATCAAACATAGCTTGACACCAGTGAGAAAATTTGTTGGCTTGAGTAAAGGACGTGGGATCAAAATGAGTATTTGGGGTGGTGACAGTATAAGTGATATATTCAGAGAAAGAACGGTACGCGTGTTATCTCAGGTATGTGTGACAATAGGATGAGGAGAAGGGTGTGATGTGTTTTTTGTAGGAGGGAAGAGGAAGTAGAAGGTAAAGGTGTAAGAGGTAAAGGTAAAGAAAGAGGAGAGGAGGAAGGTGAGGTAGAAGATGACACAGGTAATTTATGATAGGGAAAAAGATGTTCACTAAAGCGAACATAACGAGAAATGTAAAGTTTGGAGGTGATAGGATCAAAACATCAATAGCCTTTATGTTGGTAGGCGTATCCAAGAAAAACACTTTGGATAGATTTCAGGGTAAGTTTGTCTGGACTAGTGGAGCCCAAATGAGGAAAACATACATAACCAAAAACACGAAGGTGAGTAAAGTCAAGTTTAGTGCAGTAAAGGACTTCATGAGGAGATTATGTCGAAGAATGGGAGTGGGTAAGAGATTAAGATAAACAACAATGTTGAATGCTTCATACCAGAAGGATTTGGGAAGAGATGCATGAGGAAGAGTAAGATCAATTTCAGTGATGGGATGAATTTTTCGTTCAGCAAGGCCATTTTGTTGGAGTGTATAGGGTCAAGATGTTGGCCCTCGAAATTTTTTCTTGTTGAATTAAGCATGATTTAAATGAATTATGAGGTTTGATAGATTAATTTTTGGAGCTCATTATTTTATGTCAAGGTTAGTAGGATTTTTATGACATAGATTAATTGAATTGAAGCAT
>JANKOD010000002.1:20081580-20098252 GCA_026284645.1 Erythroxylum acuminatum
ATGAATTATGTATGGATGTTGATGAGTGGAAATATGAATTTGTATATGATTGAGGTTGAGTTGAAATTAGGTATAATATGAGTAAGTTATTGATTTGAGATAATGAATTTTGCACATGAATTGTTGTTACATATATATAAGTGAGATGTGTTGTGGAAAAAGGAACATAGAAATGGTATTTTGTTAAGAGTAGGATTCCAGAAACGGGGTCCAACAGTTGTGATATCAGAGCAAGAGAATGAAGCGATGATAGTTAAGGTATGATTCGTTTATGAAGAGTTGGGTTTCGGAAACGGGACCTAACACAAGAGATGTGAAGAGTGATTCCATAGGAAGAAAGATAGTGAGCAAAGGTACCTTTAGCGAGTTCAGGGGCTCCATCACATCGAAAAGTTTGGATGGTAATGAAATAACGATTTTTAGTTGTGGTTTTAAAAGATTAAAAGTGAATTAAGGCATGATTTTTGTGAGTAAGAGGAAAGGTCCAAGTAAAACAATTAAAATCGTCCACAAAGATAATGAAATAGCAATAAATAAAGTGAGAAAGAGACAAGGAAGAACCCCAAATATCACATTGGATTAATTGTAAAGGTTTGATAGAAGTACAGGAAGATAGAGGAAATGAAAGACGAATACTTTTTCCTTGAAGACAAGAAATACTTTGATAGAAAATATTTTTAAATTGCAGAACATGACCTAATCAAGATAATGTGGAGGGACATGGATGACTAAGATGTTGATTCCACATATTTATTGACGTGGAGGAAGTAGTAAGAGCAACTGGATTGGCGAAGTGCTTTGGAATCTTCATGGGGTAAAGATTGTTATGAATGGGGCCACGAGAAGCGGTATCTAGAATTTGAGATCCTTCATAACATAACTAGATAGATTAAATTCAATGACATAGGAATTATCAGTGATAAATTTGACAACAGATAAAAGATTAGTAGTAATGTGAGGAATAATCAACATATCACGAAAATGAAGATTATGGGAAAAAGTGGGAAAGGTTAGGCTACCAATGAATGAAATAGGAAGAATGTGTCCATTATCGATAACAACTTAATTGGATCCTTCAAATGGTGTGACGGATTCAACGAAATCATGATGTGGAGTCGTATATACAATTGAACCAGTATCTGGTAACCAGTCAATAACAATATTTTGATTAAAAGGAGTTGGATCATGATCAGATTGAATATTCATGGCAGAAAAGGTTGTGGTAAAATTATTTGTAATGTGGTGGAATCTTGTGGGGTGATTACGAGATTTGGAGTATAAAAAACGATAGTGAGTACCAATATGCCTCCACTTCCATCAAATTTGACATTGAATAGTTGGTTTATTATTGGCATTGTGTTTAGGGTAAGAGGGGTTTGTGATGAATTTGATGTTGGGCTAAATTGTAAGTCTGATTGGATTGAAAATTGCACTAGAATTTAGGGTCGGAAGAAAAATGATGAGGCCTAATGAAGGGCCCACTAAACATGCCATTGGATGTGTTAACGCGCGGATGGGAGGGCCCATTAGGTATATTTAGGCTGAAAAACAAAATCAGTTGTGGGAAAATTTGGAGAAAAGTTAGAGTGTTATCAACCGTGCCTGGGTTTATCGCTCCCTCCGCCGGAGAAGTTGTAGTTGGTGCGATTGTTGGAGAAGGTCGCAAATGTGGAGTCCGTTGGAGGTGGAGCGTGGAATGACAACAATCGCTGTTCATGGAGCAGAAATTTCGCCTCAAGCTCAACAAAGGTGGTGGTGGTGTAGTTTTTAATCGCAGTGATGAAGAATTCAAAATCGACAGGGAGTCCATTTAAGGTAAAGAGGATGAGATCGACATTAAAGATTGTGTCACCAATCGCAATGAGTTCTTCTGAAGCTGTGGAGATGATGTTGAGGTAGTCAATGATAGTGCTGGAGCCCTTTTTGATAGTATGAAGCTTACGACGGAGAAGAGACCGTTGAGAGGCATAATGGAGCATGAAGTGGTCTTCAATTGTCCATAGCAAGCCTTACGGTGAAGCTGGACAAGGAGATGGTTAAGAAGCAACAGACCAATTGGTCTATTTTCTGCTACTTTATGTAATATGTGGAGTGAGTGTCTACATGTTCTTCCGAAGGTGGGATAGTTCCATCGAAATATCCAAAGAGGTTTGAGGTAATGAGAACGATTTTGATTGATTTTTCCATACTAGATAATTGGTAGAGTCTAGTGATGTAGTAAAGAAAATTTTAATTTGATTGAATTTCAATGTCGAGAGATTGGTGTTTGCTAAGTTTGTGATTAGGAAGGTTCTGTTGTGTGGTATTGAATTTAATTATGGTGATATTGGATTTGTGTGGAGCTGTTGTAGATGTTGTATATTAGGAGTGTGTAGGGAGTTCTATTATATTATGTTAAAACCAGGATGTTGTGTTTAACTAAAGAAAAGAGGGTTGTTTAAGGGAAACTGAATATAGGCTCTGCTACTATGAATGAGCAGAGAAATAGGAATAAAGAGTTATATTTTGTCGTGTTTGTTTACTGAAGAAACAATCATTTATATATAGCTCTAAAGATAAATAGATAAGCAGAAATAAAAGAAAGGATAAGAGTAAAAAAAGGATTACATTAGAAAAGATTCGTGCATGTGAAAATAATGACAATATACAATATATGGTAGTTAAGATACTACGGTGTTATCAAATACACAAACAACAACAAAAAAAGATTAAGGTGAAGAAGTCATTATTATCATATATTAGGATGTCAATGGGTTGGGCCGCTTCTGTCTGGCTGGGCTTGTCCCACAAGTTGGGTGGCCCGTGGGCCGATGGACTGGAGCGGGCCAGCCCGACCCATCCTTATAGTTTTTAAAAAATTAAAAAATAACGTTGTTTTTGTCGTTCCAATCAAGCCACCGACCCACTCAACCCATAACCTGATCAGGCAGAACAAATTTGACCCGTGGCCTGGTTAATCCGAGCTAAAATCAAGCCGTGTCAAAATTGACATTCCTAATCATATATGACTAGTTTTGTATAAAAGACATCTTAAATCACTTTTTTTTGTATTACCTATATCATGTTGATGCTAAAATATCAACAATTCGACGTGTGCATGCCAAAATATTATACTGAAATCACCTTTCTTTCCTTTCTAATTTGTCCTTCAAATCTGCACCGTTGTTCTTTCTTTTTAGAGCCCATTTCCTATAAAATAATGACTATTCTTATTAAAAAATATTTTTTTAAAATGAATTTCAAATATATGGATCGAATTTTTAATTTCTAATGTTTGTCTACTTTTATATTAATGTATATAATAGACGAATAAATTTAAATCAAGATTAAATACCTTGTTACAAATTATTAACAATTTTCTTATATTTTATATCTTCTTAAGTTACATCAATTCGATATTTCTATTAAAAATTCATGAGCCTACTTTTCAAAAAAAATTGTTTTCCTCCTTCCGTTAGTATTGTTACCATAATTAATTAATTAAATTTACAATTTGTAAATATGTTAAATTTTGACATAAATATTACAAATTCATATTTTAGAGTAAGAAAGTTTAAGTTTCTATAATGTCAATATTTACATGGAGCGCATTTTCGCTGATAGACTGACCTAGGGTGACTTGGGAGATCTCTACATTGGATAACGAGAAGAAAACTAGTTGCGGTTGCGGATCCTAGAAGCTCTAGCAGATGGTTTCTCTTTTATGGCTTTGGCAAGAGATTATATCAGGGAAGTTCCATCCAAGCTGGACGCAAACATTAAAGGGCTCTATGGTTAAGATAGTACCAATCCTAAATCTGAAGACATCCACACCAAAAAAACTAATAGAAAGCAATCGAGTTCGTTGCTCTCGTACTTCAGGATAGGGAAAGTTAATAGTAGAAACTTACTTTCCCATATTGATCTTTTAACAAAAGTCCCATGGCAATAGTTTCAATCCATAATGGTGTCTGGGTATCTCGAAATGTACAAGATAGGAAAAGCAGTCAAAGGTGTACATAAGGAAACCACATAAAAGTAGGTATTGGTCTCAAAGCTATAATGAATTGGTTATTCTGCTCAGGGTGAGAATAGAACCACAACTGATTTTTGGATAAAATAGCTTACTTTATTGACAACACTCATAGATTAAATACAAATGAAATGCAACTACTATTCCTATTTCCACGTGCACGACTTGGGGAAGTTGGAAGACAGCTAGAAACTGCATGATCTCAAAATATCAAAACTACTTTGTCCTATTCCTACGCACCAAACACTCAATGACCACGTTTAACCTCTCTGACCTTCGTGACTTATCAATACCCCCTTCTTTGACAGCAACCTTATCTTCAAAGTTGACATGAAGGAACTTGTGTAATAACTGAATCACTAAGCTTCGTCTTCTAAACAATCGTCACCGCCATCTAACAGAAGAAGTTGGGGCCCTCTACAACGATGACTAGGAGTAAATTTCTCATCGCAATTAAAGCAGAGTCCGTGTGCATGTCTCTTCTGCATCTCTTCCCAAGTCAACCGCCGTACTGGAGTCTCCGACTCATTTTTTAATGGAGAAGAAGTCGGTGGTAGAGTATTTGGTCGGGTAACTCTCTTTTGTCGAGTTATTTGTTCGTCTCTCATTCTGGCTAGGCTAATTGCTTCTTTCAAAGATTTTGGCTTGAACATTCGAATGCCGTCAGCAATTTCAGCTTTCAACCCTCCCATAAATGTTCCCACCAAGGCTCTTTATGTCCATCCCTGAACCCGGTTGCCCAATCTCTCAAATTCTTTTTGATATTCCCGTAATGAACTTACCTAGTTGACTTTGGACAAAGCTTCATCAAAGTCTTCACTTTCAGTCGGCCCGAACCGGAGCCAAAGTTCCTCTTCAAAAACTGCCCAAGTGATTTCTTTCTCTTCTTCCTTGTAGACTCGGCGTAGCCATTGCCACCATTGGTTCGCTTCGCCTTCTAGGTGATATGACACCAACGCCACCTTTTGATCTGTAGTGGTATGTTGGTGTTCAAAAAACTGCTCCACGCAGTTAAACCACTCCGTCGGGTCATTGCCGCTATAGTAAGGAAACTCAAGCTTTGCTAACTTAGAGCAAAATGGTTGGCGGCCCCCCTCAATCTCTCTGCTCCCTCTTCACGCGACGATCGACCGTAACCAGCTCGACCAGAAGCATTACTGTTGGAACCTTCTAAGTTGGAGGCAATGGTGTCGGTAAGTCATTTGAGGTTCTCTTCGATGATACGGAGTTTGTCGGCCATCCCGAGCTCCATTCTACTAAAGCTGTCTTGTAACCCGCTAAGGCTTACTTCCAAGTTCTCAATACATTCTTTGTTGGAGGCCATTTTGATATAGTTCTGATACCAATAATAGGTTCCAATCAAAGCTATAATGAATCGGTTATTCTGCTCAGGGTGAGAATAGAACCACAACTGGCTTTTGGATAAAATAGCTTACTTTATTGACAGCACTCATAGATTAAATACAAATGAAATGCAACTACTATTCCTATTTCCACGTGCACGACTTGGGGAAGTTGGAAGACAGCTAGAAACCAACAACTGCATGATCTCAAAATATCAAAACTACTTTGTCCTATTCCTACGCAGCAAACACTCAATGACCACGTTTAACCTCTCTGACCTTCGTGACTTATCATGGTCTCGTTTCCAAAGCTTGATGGCGTGATCATGACTCACCAATGCAACAAATCTAGTCTGCAGTGAACCAGACAGTGTAGAAATTAAACCATGGTGAGCGGCAATCGACATCGTTTCATTTCCCTCTGAAGGGTTCCACAGTTCAAAGCACTAAAACAGAAAATGAGAGATGTTAGATGCCAAATGGTAAGAAACAAAGCTAACAATCAAGAATTTCATATAAAAACATCAGCCTATAAGAGCAGTAAGCTCCAGTAAAACACTTGCAAAATGCGCCTGATAATATACGTGGATTTGAAGGGTTGAGGGTCAAGAAAAACACTGAATTGAATTGCTAATAATGCATTACCAACCACCATTTTTGTGGAAATTCCACGATCAAAAAATTCAGAACATTGTCCATGTATAAAAGAATAATTTGTTTACCCCAGTTCCGCCAATAATCAAAACTTATGAATATCCAGGATGAAATATGCACGATCGAAACTTGTGACCAATTGACCCCAGTTCATGTACGCAATATCCTCCTAAAGCAAGTGAGCATACTCTTGCACTCTCTGCATTCACTTATGCAAGTTATTCCCGCTCGGATCCCAGCAAATGGAATGGACTTTAGAATGCCCTGAAGCGATATAGGAATACAACCCGTTACTAAACTAAAGACTTGGTTTATTAAGGCTATACTTATTGTTAGGTTATTTGTGTTGCATTGTTGCCTTTCGCATTAAAGACTAATAAAGAATGTTATATCTTGCAAGTAATAAAGATTGTAGACAACTAAAAAACACAAAGATTTACTTGGTTTGATAGCTTAAATGATATCTACATCCAAGGATCTCACACTTATGGTTTCAACTAGTACCAGGAATAGAGTAAGGTTACAAGAGTGTGAGTGTTTTCTAAAACACTTGCAAAGAGCCTATGAACTCTACAGTACCCTCAGACATGTCTCTAATAACTCTCTATTTCTTTTACTCTCAAATTTTTTATTATAGTGAATGTGTTCAATTGAATTTTCTGTGTTATATCTGATGCTTGAGGTCTGTTTTATTTATAGGAGTTGGAAACAGTTGCTTTCGATGAAGTCTTCTTCTGTTAGATAAGAGACATGTGCCCTTCACGTGTTTCACTAATGCATGATACTCTGCGTTTTTGGATGTGTTGAATACATCTACGTTTTGACTTAGCTTCTGACGTTTTCCTTCTCACGTGAGTCTAACACGTTGTTCATTTGAGCATAGCTTTTCTATCTTTGTTCGAACATTCGAGATTCATCTCTCTTTCCTTCTTCGAGAGCTTCAGACACACTTTACTGACACACCTCCATGATTCTTCATCTATATCTTTTGTTTGTTGTATCTGAGTGGAGATTGATGGAGAAATGGTGATTATCAACACATTTATTCCCTCCTTCTCCATTAATCTTCACTCAGTTCATAGATCTGTGCGTGCTTTAGAAATAAAAAAACCTTAGTTTCACCAAAAATTGTGAGATCGACAGAAATAGCCTTCGATTTCATGGGGCTTCACTTATCTGTAAGTAATCCCTACAAAAAGTGAAGTTCTTTAGAGTCACTATCTTTGTTCCAAATTCTGACGGATTTTATTCCCCTGTGATTTTCTCCATATTGAAGAAGCCTTCGACGATTTTGTCTTTGACGAAATGGATTCGGACGTCTATATGCTTGGATCTCTTATGCAAGACGAGATCTTTGCTAAGGTAGAGTGTGTTTTGATTGTCAGTATAAATTGTTGCAGTAGCTAGGTTAGCTCGAATTTCTTTTACGATGCCTGATAACCATAATAACTCTTTCACCCTTCTGTGATTGCATAGAACTCTGCTTCTGTAGTTGAAAGTGGTACAATTGATTGTTGTTGTACCTTCCAACTAATTGTGTTTTCTACTAATGTAAAGTAGTATGCTGATACTGATTTTTTGTGTCTTTATCTGCTACGTAATCTGCATCATAGCTTTCTTCTCTTCCTTAGTTTGAGGGCTCTTACTTACAACCATTTGAAGATGTGAGCTTATAGGAATAAAGGTAGGCTTTGCTTGTTCCATGTTAAATTGAGCAAGCACTTTTCAAATGTGACTCTGTTGATTCAACCATAGTTGTCCTTCCCTCCTATTCCTTATAATCTGCACCCCTAGGAGCTTCTGTGCTTCTCCCATGTCCTTCATATCAAAATTTTTGCACAGAGCATTCTTCATTTCAACTATTCTGTCTAGTTCATTTCCAGTAATAACCAGATCATCTACATAAACTAACATATAGATAGCCTCTGTCTCTCCTCAATCCCTGTAGTATAAACAGTAGTCATCGGCACTTCTAGTGAATGTCATATCAGTTGCTACCTTATGGAACTTTTTGTTCCACTTTCTAGGAGCTTATCTTGACATCCATTTGATGGATTTCCCAGTCATAAACAGTAGCTAGCATTAGAATGAGTCTAATGGTCTTAAATTTGACTACTGGTGAGAATATTTTCTTATAGTCAACTCCTTCTTTCTGCCTATACCCCTTAGCTACAAGTCTTGCCTTGTATATTTTTGGGCTCAGCTTCTGTTATTCCCTCTTTCATCTTAAACAACCATCTGTTCTTTATTAGTTTGGCTTTTAGAGGTCTAAGCACTAAAGTCCAGGTCAAATTCTTTATTAGTGAAGAATACTCCTTCTTGCAAGCCATCTTCTATTGATTAGCATCTTTTTTGTTCATGGCTTCTTCAAAGGTTTCATGTGCCTTATATTCTATAGCTTCAGCCATAAGACATACAAATTCAACCAAGTTTGAGTCAGTATATCTCCTATTAGGAATTCTCTGTCTTGGTTGCCTATCTCCAGTGAGTTGATAGTCTTGTATGCTTCCTTGAGGGTCATCTGTAGTTATGTGTGGAACTCTCTCCTCACTCTCTCCTTCAGTCTCTTATGTCCCTTGTTCATGATGTATAGGGCCTTGGATAGGTTCCACATCATGAGATTGAGTATTTCCTCCCACTTCAGTTTTTGGTGGCACATAGAAGGAAACTGAGTTGCTTGGTGATCTAAGTTGCTCATGAACTTCCTTTTGGAGGTCTGATTTTGAGGAATTCCTATTCAGCAGAGGAAACTCATTTTCCTTGAAGATTACATCTCTGCTAATAGTGGTTTTAAAGCATCCCTTTTGAAGTAGTAAGAACTTGTAACCTTTGACTCCCTTTAGATAACCTAGGAATACTCCCTTCACTTCTTTGGGTTCTAACTTTCCTTCCTTCTGATGTGCATATGTAGCACATCCGAAAGTCCTTAGGTGGGTCAGGTTAGGTTTCTTTCCATTACACACTTCTTGTGGAGTTTTATATTCATTGGCAAAGCTAGGGAGCATATTAACTAAATAAGCTGCAGTCTTAATAGCCTCTCCCCATATTGTTTGTGAGCAACCTGAGGATAGTAGCATACACTTAGTCTTTTCTAGGAGTGTTCTGTTGAGTCTCTCAGCTACACCATTCTTCTGAGGTGTAGCTCTCACTATTTTATGCCTTCAAATACCTTTCTTATTGCAATAGTCTTCAAACTCCTTGTTGCAGTATTCCAGTCCATTGTCTGTCCTTAGGCATCTCAGCTTCTTTCATGTCTGATTTTTCATAAGTGTGTGCCACATTATTAAGACTTCTAATGCCTCATCTTTCCTCTTCATCAGATATACCCAACATTTCCTAGATTTGTCATCTATGATAGACATAAAATATAGGTTCCCTCTTGCAGTGGATACTTGGGTTGGCACCCAAAAGATCACTATAAGCATATTCCATGATCTCTTTGGCCCTCTATGTTCCCTTTTGGAAGCTAGATCTGTGATGCTTTCCTAGCACACACGATTCATAGAACTCTAACTTCTTTAGATCTTGTTCTAGAATGAGTCCTTGTTTTGAGAGATGGAATAGACTTTTGTTCCCTGTATGGCCCAACCTTGAGTGTCATTGTTTAGTTAAGTCAGGATTTCCATTTTTAGTAACTTGGTTTACCTCGGTAGTGCTTATTACATAGTACAACCTACCTTTTTCAACTCCTCTGATGATGACTCTTCCATCCTCTAGGATTTCTCTTAGTCCATCCTTAGATCTAATCTGAAAACCTTATTTGTCAAACATGCTTTCAAAAATTAGATTCCTCCTTACTCCAGGCACAAATTTGACATTAGTTAGGATTCTCTTCTTCCTATCAAACATGTTGATGGAGACATTCCCAATCCCTTCAATCCTTTGCTACCCAGAATCTGCCATCTTTACTTTGGCAGTGACTGGTCCAAATGTTGTGAACCAATGTATATGAGGAGTCACATGCATAGTGCATCTAGAGTCAAAGATCCATTCTTTACTGAGATCTTCCCTATTTCATTGACTTCCAAAATCTAATCACCACTGGAGTCCTCTGGTTTCTCCACATTCCCTACATCTCCACATTGCGCAGCTTTATCCCTTTTCTTCTTTCTACAGTCCCTTGCAAAATGTCCCTCCTTATCATAGTAAAAACACTTCTTACCTTTTCCCTTTTTCTTCTTTTCCTCACCTTCTTTGGTGTACTTATCCTTTCCACTTCCCTTTTGCCAATTCCCTTTCTTGCTATTCCTCTTCTGTGACCTCTTGTCATGATTGTTTTCTACGAACATCACTTATGCTTCCTTCTTAAATGGATTAGTATCCACTATTTCTTCTATTAGTGAGTCCAATACCCTCTTAACAGTGAGGGATTCTCCATTAGCACGCTTGATCACCTTCTTGAAAGCATTAAATTTTGAGTGTAAATCCTTTAGAATTACTACAACTTGATGCTCTTTTGAAATTCTTTCACCTGTAGTTTCTAAATCTTGTACCAACTTAAAGAAATAGTCTAGATTATCATCAAGAGAGATAGATGTGTTCATCTGATAGTTAGCAAGATTATGCAGAAGAGTCATCTTATTAGGAAGACATCTTTTTGCATATATTTCATCAAGTTTTAGCCATAGTTTCTGTGCAATGTTACAATTCTGCATTTTCCGTATGACAACTGGTGATAAGTGAAGCATCAATTTGCAGTGTGTAAGTCTTTGCATCTTGAGTCTTTTTCTAGGATCAATTTCTACATCATACTGATCTTCGATAGCTTCATCACAGTCATAAGACTCAAGTAGTGCTTGCATCTGAAGTTTCTAGATGGTGAAGTCTTCCTTACCAGTGAAGACATCCATTTCTTTTCCTACCATTTTGAATGTAGTTTAATGAAACAAAAGATGATGTTTACTTACAAAAATTCTTGATGAACCTTGATGCTTTGAGTAGTCAAGAAATGTCCAGGAAGTTTTGAATTAGCTCTGATACCACTGATGTTAGCTTATTTGTGTTGCACTGTTGCCTTTCACAGTAAAGACTGATAAAGAATGTTGTATCTTGCAGGTAATAAAGATTGCAAAAAACTAAAGAACATAAAGATTTACTTGGTTTGATAGCTTAAATGCTATCTACATCCAAGGATCCCACACTTGTGGGTTCAACAAGTACCAAGAATAGTGTAAGGTTACAAAAGTGTTAGTGTTTTCTAAAATACTTGCAAAGAGCCTATGAACTCTACAGTACCCTCAGATATGTTTTCTAGCAACTCTCTAACTTTCTCTCTATTTATTTTACTCTAAGACTTTTTATTACAGTGAGTGTGTTCAATTGAATTTTCTGTGTTATATCTGATGCCCGAGGTCTGTTTTATTTATAGGAGTTGGAAATAGTTGCTTTTGGTAAAGTCTTCTTCTGTCAGATAAGAGACATGTGCCCTTCACGTGTTTCACTAATGTATGATACTCTGCATTTTTGGATGTGTTGAATACGTCTGCGTTTTGACTTAGCTTCTGACATTTTCCTTCTCTCATAAGTCTCACGCGTTGTTCATTTGAGCATAGCTTTTCTATCTTTGTTCAAGCATTGGAGATTTATCTCTCTTTCCTTCTTCGAGAGCTTTAGACACACTTCACTGACACACCTCCACAATTCTTCATCTGTGTCTTTTATTTGTTGTATTTAAGTGGAGATTGATGGAGAAATGGTGATTATCATTGCACTAATTAAGTAGTTGAATAAAAAAATTCACCTTTAGAGTGAATAGGATGTCGATTTTAGGTGTTGTAGCTGCCAACAACGTGTCGTATGGAGGCTGGATTCTGACATGTTTTATGGCTCCCTGTAATTACTCAACGTGGAGATAGAGGAAAGGTAAGTGTTTGTTGCATCAAGTTTATTGCATAGGATATGCTCACATGTAGCTAAGCGCCTATGTAATAAACAATTCGAAACTTTACAAAAATGTTGAAGAGCATAATTGACCATAGTTGTTCCATGGCGGAATTTGTATACCAACAGGATCAGTTATCTATGACTTTTTTTTGCTAGTTAGTTATCGTCACTGTACTCTTTCCATTTATGGACATTATCGTAATTGCAAACGTTCTGCCCAATTGTGGACATCAATATGATACTAACACGAAAGTGTCTAATATTGGTGAGCCAAGAAAACCCACCAGTAGATTTTATAGCATCTTTGGCGTATTCAGTTGTAGTTTCAACCCCTAAATGTTGATTATGATCTCTTCTTCATACAAAGTAGACTAGAATATAATGTTGGATCTGGAGAGTTTACTTTCACGGGAGATCTATATCATGAGCCTAGTGAGGAAATATATTCATGGCTTTGACACTATACTTTAACCTAAAACTTTAGGGCATTAGATTTATGGGTCCTTTCCATTTATATGTCCTTAACTAATTCCATCTCTTTTCAATGTGGGATTTCTACTCATACTTGGCATCCCAACAATCTCCCCCTTAAGTGTGAACTTCCATATTAGGCTTGGGCTCCCCCTTGAGCGAAAGCCTTTTCCTTAGCAGCTCGAGTATATAGCGTCACCAAGAGCTCTTCTACTCAACTGGTCTGGGCCCACCAGGAGTCTCCTTGCTCTTCTTCATGGGGAAGCAATTATGGGATCAGACTAGGCCCATGATGTAGATCTCCTCCCACTTTTACGAGAGATCTACATCATAGGCCTAGTGAGGGAACATATTTATAAGCTTTGACATCACACTTTAACCCAAAACCTTAAGACATTAAATTTATGAGTCCTTTTTACTTGCATATCCTTCACTAATTTGATCTCTTTTCAAAGTGAGATTTCTACTCACGCTTGATATCCCAACGTATAAAAGATGATTTACTTTTGCAGCAATATAATGCACATCTCTTATGTAACTTCAATGAGGACTATTATCAAGGGTTACCTTAGAGACATGTACGCAAGTAAACTTGTCGATATTCCAACATTTATTTTCACATGAGCAAAGGACGTCCAACTTGCTTGGGTGAAAATCCAGAGATGTTAACCGATCAGCATGTCCAAAAATAGTTTTTGTTTGATACTGTGACAATGGATAGACTATTAGTGTAGTGAAACATCTCAGATTTTATATTCAGATCATTAAAGTTTGAGGTACTTATTGAGGTTGAAATAGTTTTGTTTGATACTGTGACAATGGATAGAAGTAGTGAGGGACTATGATTGTACAACAAGTCCTATGTTGGTAAAACTAGTGTACATATTTATTGCTCAACCAGAAAATTCAATAAAAGAATAGCACAAATTCAAACATTGTGGAATACTAAATGGAGTGCAATGAAGAGTATAGAATATTGAATTGACTTTTGGGGCAAATCAAGGTACTATTAGCTATCGAATGTGAAATCAGTTTCGTATGAACAGATTGGCAAAGCCCAACTTGAGGATTCAGAAATTATGAATTTTATTGAGGAAATTGAAAGTTAAGAATGAATCTGAATTTTGAGTTTGATTAGGAAAATTTTTTTTTACCTTGTGCTTGTAATAAGAAGTTGTGTGCAATAAAGATGATTGAGTACAAGATTGTAAGAGATAGCACAAATAACGACACATGCTATACATCCTAATAGGAATTCGACGAAGTAATCTTTGATGGTTATAGATGTAAAAGCAAGTGATCATATGTAATTGTTGCTAACAGTCTTAACTGTTGGAGATACGTTTAAAGTTTATATTTTTGGAGTTCATAGAAATATGAGGTCAACGCTTAGTTTTAATTGACTTGAAGCACAACAATCAATATCACAGTGGTATCATTCGAAGCTCATATGAGATGTTATACTGCGGAAGAGTCGACCACCTTTATATTTGGGTGAATAAGGCCTAAAAATAGTTTAAGGCCAGAAGTGATAGGAGACGATTATGACAAGTGAAATTAACGTGTATTAGAATTAAGTAACTTAAGAAAAACGAATGAATTAGGTGGATCAACACCAAAGATTGTAATAAAGTGAAATAGACACATGAGTTAAGTGTATTAACACTAAAGAGATGTGAATTATCAAGCAAGAGATGAATTGATTTTGACAGTATTACCTTGCCAAGGTGTGCTGAAGATAGGAAAAAGGGGTGAGTTAAGCCCGACATAAAATTGTCTATATGGAAGTTTTATAAGAGAAGGACCGTGAACATGAGTTCGTAACACCAACAAAGAGGTTTTATATGCATTAAGTATGATATGTGAGTGTGATAAGAAATAGTAACATGATCTGACCCAGATGTGGAACTAGAAGTGAAAATTTCTGAATGATCTGAAATATATTGAGGAGTCAGACAAGATTGTATGATATCTGAATAAGTAACTGGGAAATTGATTGATTCCATTGACTATAGTCAAGTGGAGGAAATTATTCGAGTGATAGTGCTAAATGGGAAATGGTTGAGTATATGAGGTAACCATACCCCTATCTATTCGATCAGTCAGGTAAGAATTTCGAGGACGAAATTTTTGTTAGGAGGGGAGAGTTGTAATATTCCGTTACCCACATGAGGGCTAGAATTGTGAATTCTGAAAATTTGATGAGAAATTGGGAAAATGCATTTCATGCAGTATTATTTTTGACATGCACATCTTTGCACATTTATATGATTGTACATGCATTCATGAAATTTTCCGGGTACAATTGAGTTGTTAATTATGATTAAAATGTGATTTGGCAAATTCAGAATTTATTTATGGTATTTGGGGAATTTTAGTGAATTTTGTGAAAATATTGATTTATGGGCCAATCATATAGTGACATGTGGTAAAACATAATTGGGACAAGTGGCTATATTAGATGCATGACAAGTGGCTGTTGTAGTGTGAAAAATGGCAAGTAAATGAGACAAATGTCTTAAGGAGGGTTAGACACATGTTAGACATGCAAGATAGTCGTATATGAAATTGAAACTAGAGAAGAAAATGTTGCATGTGTTTTCGGTGAAGGAGCTAAGGCATTCGAATGTGATTTCTGGAAACTCTTGCCGATGCAACTTGTTTTCTTTGCTGGATTTCATGGCGGATCAAGTAAGTTAGCTTGACCTGAGTTTTTATTACTGTTATTTGATGGATTTTCCTGTTGACGGAATGCATGCATGCGAGTTTGAGGGAGAGTCCGATTCTGTGTAGGAAGAGTGATGATCGAATAAGAGTTTGAACTTGAGAATATGTTGTTCTGGAAGTTTATATTGAAGTTTTATCAGTATTTAGTTGAGATCTGAGAATGCATAGTTTGTCTATAGCTTGTCCGTGTTCATCCGGGGAAGTGAAGTTGATGTTTGAGTATGAATGTTGAATCTTTGGAGTTGCATGTGAGTGTTTGAGCTAGGAATGAGTTAGAGGGATGATTTTAGGTATAACAGAGTCATTTGAGAGGTGTTTGAAGTAAAGGAAAGGACCTGGGATTCGGGGAAGACGAACCAGACGTCGCGACGAATAATTAATTTATTAGTCGCGACGAAAAATCTGATTTTTAGGCTGTAGGTCGCGACCTCTCATTTCTCCTCGTCGCGACTAACGTCCTTCCCTTTTGACAGCTCCGACATACTTTCGTATTTTGACCATAACTTTCTCTATACTGATCCAAATTGGGTGATTTTTGATTTATTTTCATACTAGAGAAAACGATCTACAACTTTTGTGAAGAAATGAAGTTTCAATTCAGTCTCTAAGAGTTTCAATGTTTGGTTGGAAGTTGAGGTACGAATTCTGTTGGAACTTAAGAACAGCCTAAGGTATTTTGAGTATATATCTTTGTGTACTGATCCGAATTAAGCGATTTTTGTGGCATTAGAAAGCTAAGAAATAGGAGAACAACTTTACAGAAGGATGTTTTGTTTAATTTGGTCATTTACCTTATCTGATTGAGTATGGAAAGTTGACCCGAATATGTATTATAGGAAAAATCTGAAGTGGTCAATGAATCTAGGAAATTGTGTGATATTGTTTGGCTCAATCCAATTGTAAATATACATGGTATTAATGAGGGCTTTGATTTCCGAATGATTTTCTTTGATAAGGATCGCAATATTGTACCCCGGAATTGTCATTGATCATGCATTGTGCATACATGATATACTTTGATTTATATGAAAGAACATTGTGCATTGTGCAAAATGTGATATTTGTGAATGTGTTTTGTATATGTTAGAGGAGCACGTTGGACGCCAAGCAGACATTGCCGGACCATCCAGGCAATAGCTTTGGAGCGTACTGTGAGTCAACCTAGATGTTTTCCTAGGATTGATGTGGTTTGATTTGTTTATTCGCTTCCAATATGACTATCTGCTTGTGAATTGTTTATAAATTCCGGACTCTAATTGTCCGAAGAGATCTGTATTTATGAATGTATTGGAAGTGCTCTGATTGTGATTGTGAATGTTATAGAACTCTGAATACTATGTGAAATTCTCAACTAAGGTTGAATGCCGGACTTAGCTCCGATGATTGTGAGATTGATTGAACATCTATATGATTGCCAATTATGCTATATTCAGTTTCGATGCATTTCATAAAATGCATGCTCAGATAACGGCGTTGTGACTGGATTGCTAGTAAGAAGCGCTTCCACGTTGAGCTATGCTCCGTGATATATGTGTATGTGCACGTCGAGCTATGCTCCGTGATTCTGATCTGATTGAGCCTT
>JANKOD010000002.1:20098352-20136267 GCA_026284645.1 Erythroxylum acuminatum
TTATTAAAGTAACTCATATAAAGTGTCATTATTTTACATCACTTTCGTAACATCTTAAAATAGTAACCTTTTATACTGTTTAGTAACACTTAAAAAAATTGTTATCAATGATAAATTATATGTTATAAAATCATAAAGTGTTACGTATCAAATTAAGAATCATAACATTTTAAGATATAATATTACCATAGATAGGTATTTTATAACATATTGTCAAAAGTGTTACTGTCTAGTGTTACTGTGTGTCATTTTTGTTGTAGTGTTTGGACAAGGTTGGATGACATTTTATAAATAGTTTACAAATTTTATTAATTGAATCAATAGCTAATAGCAGAGAACTAATATAATTGGACTTAAAATGGAGTAGACATTAATTTCATACTTAATCTGAACATTATATGATGAAAGGATTGAGTTATAAAAAAATCATGCAAAAAAAGGTTAGTCAAAACTATTTTGACATTCCTAAATATTTTGGTGATTATGGTGTGTTGCTGGACGCCAATCTTAATATAAGATCATAAATTATTTAAATAAAGAATTAAAGATAAATTAAAAGAAGTTTTAATTTATCTAATTCTAATTATGAATTAGAATTAGAATTTGTAATCTTTGACAATATACTTGGCAGCCTAATAGGTCTAACATAAAGAATGGGTGGAAGAGAGCAAAGATATTTTAATCAAGTTAGATTTGATTTTAAAGTTTGAGAAACTTTATTATTAAATATGAGATATTTAATAAATAAAGATCAAAATGAGATATTGGATCTTAATTTAGGAATAATTGGTATTTAATTATAATTATTTGTAACTTTAATTGAAGTTTAATTAAAATTAGAGTTTAATTTCAATTAAATTACTAAAAATCTAAAATTTATTATAAATAGGTTTAAATGGAGCTACCACTTCTTGCTTTATCCTCTATGTAAGAGTTACAGAATTCTCTCAACTTGTTCTATGAATACCGTTAAAGGATGACTACTTGTGTTGTTATGGTGGTTGGGATGGATCGATTTAAAAAATGGTTTGAAGGATACAGTAAGAACATGATTAAGTTTTCGAATAAGGTATGAATTAACTTATTATGAGTTAATTTTTAATCATTTTATAGAATTAAAATGACCTTGGTTTTTGTAAAATCAAAATACAAAAAAGTTTTGTAATTATTTCGCTGCAGTCAGGATTAGATCCTGTCCTGATTTCCCAAAAGTGGTATTAAAGTGATCTTTAATTATATAATTTGATTAAAATGACTTGATTATTATTGATTTGATAAAATTAAGGTTTATGTTTTGAATTAATTCATAAACAATGTTCTGAAAATATTTTACTACTTCTCGTTGTTCTTACTTATGGAAATTTGTTTATGGAAATTTTAATTTTGCGTCTCCTTTGTTTGTTGTCTGCTTTTAAAAACTAAATATTTGTGCCCTATTCTAAAAATTGGTTTATGTGTACTAGAAAGTTGTTCTGAAAATGAATTGAACGTCTTGCTTTTTTTCTGCATGTGTTTTTTATTTTTTTTCCTTACTTTGATGGATGTGTTACTATGTCTTAATGGAGTATCACCAATGGCTTACATAGTCATTGTGAGTGTCACTGTGGTGACGGAGGACAGTGGTGAGATTGCCACTAATTAAAGGCGATAGCCTCCTAAAAACTAGTAACGATTTGCCACTGCTGAGGTGTAACAGTTGCCCAGTTTACATGACAAAACTCGTCCAAGATAAGGAAGCAACCCAAAAGGAGCCGATAGAGGACAAGAACACAAAGTGAACGGTGATAAGAAAACCAACATACGACGGCTCAGAAAAATCTAGAAACTCTTTTTTTCCTAAGGAAGCAAAACGCTACAAATTACACGGTAGTTCTCGGGTGACGGACCGCCGATTTATCCTAAAAAAGGAAAGGTAAGCATCCCCTAGGTGGGTGCTCTAAGGTACTAAGACCTAGCGGGAACTTTTTGGCATAATGCACAAGCCAGTCTACACTCTGGTTACTTTCCTGGTAAATATACCGAAAGTCCACGACCCAGTTACGGGACAACTGTTCATGGATATCCAGCACTAACGGGTTTAAGGATGTGGCTCGCGCTAATGAAGAAAACATGTCGGTCACTACACGCGAATCCACCTCTAACGCCAAATGACGATACCCTAAGGACCGAGCCAGATTAAAGCCAGCAAGCACACCCCAAAGCTCTGCCGTTAGCGGGGGACACCAACCAATATGACTACGGAAATTCTTATTGAACCTTGATGTTTTGAGTAGCCAAGAAATGCCCAGGAAGTTTCGAATTAGCTCTGATACCACTGATGTTAGGTTATTTGTGTTACACTGTTGCCTTTCACAGTAAAGACTAATAAAGAATGTTGTATCTTGCAGGTAATAAAGATTGAAGAATAGCTTAAATGCTATCTACATCCAAGGATCCCACAATTGAGATTTCAACTAGTACCAAGAATAGTGTAAGGTATGTCGATTTTACGTGTTGTAGCTGCCAACAACGTGTCGTATGGAGGCTGGAATTTGACATGTTTTGTGGCTCCCTGTAATTACTCAATGTGGAGATAGAGGAAAGGTAAGTGTTTGTCGCATCAAGTTTACTGCATAGGATATGCTCACATGTAGCTAAATGCCTATGTTATAAACAATTCGAAACTTTACAAAAATGTTGAAGAGTATAATTGACCATAGTTGTTCCATGGCGGAATTTTTATACCAACAGGATCAGTTATCTACGACTTTTTTTTGCTAGTTAGTTATTGTCACTGTACTCTTTCCATTTATGGACATTATCGTAATTGCAAACATTCTACCCAATTGTGGACATCAATATGATACTAACGCGAAAGTGTGTAATATTGGTGAGCCAATAAAACCCACTAGTAGATTTTATAGCATCTTTAGCGTATTCAGTTGTAGTCTCAACCCCTAAATGTTGATTCTGATCACTTCTTCATACAAAGTAGACTAGAATATAATGTTGGATATGGAGAGTTTACTTTCACGGGAGATCTATATCATGAGCCTGGTGAGGATACATATTCATAAGCTTTGACAGTATACTTTAACCTAAAACTTTAAGGCATTAGATTTATGGGTCCTTTCCATTTATATGTCCTTCACTAATTCCATCTCTTTTCAATATGGGATTCCTACTCATACTTGGCATCCCAACAATCTCCCCATCAAGTGTGAACTTTCATATTGGGCTTGGGCTCCCCCTTGAGCGAAAGCCTTTTTGCTTAGCAGCTCGAGTATATAGCGTCACCAAGAGCTCTTCTACTCTACTGGTCTGGGCCCACCAGGAGTCTCCTTGCTCTTCTTCGTGGGGAAGCAATCACGGGATCAGACTACCATCTCCATACTCGTCCGTTGTCGAACCATCCGCTCGGATACCACTTGTTGGATCTGGGAAGCCCACTTTTACGGGAGATCTACATCATAGGCCTAGTGAGGGAACATATTTATGAGCTTTGACATCACACTTTAACCTAAAACCTTAAGTCATTAAATTTATGAGTCTTTTCTACTTATATGTCCTTCACTAATTCCATCTCTTTTCAAAGTGAGATTTCTACTCACGCTTGATATCCCAACGTATAAGAGATTATTTTACTTTTGCAGCAATATAACGCACACCTCTTATGTGACTCCAATGAGGACTAGCATCAAGGGTTACCTTAGAGATATGTACGCAAGCAAACTTGTTGATATTCCAACATTTATTTTCACATGAGTAAAGGACGTCCAGCTTGCCTGGGTGAAAATCCAGAGATGTTAACCGATCAATATGTCCAAAAAGCTTAAACTGGGGCTTGTTTGGCTGTTATGTATATGAAACTTATCAGTTGTGTACGTGATTTTGAGAAAGTTACAACTTGTTTGTAGAAAATACAAAAGCATGTAATCACAAATTGTAACATAATTGTATGAATCGAAGTATTAATTTCATTTAGAAGAACAAGCTTATAAGTCTGTTCCCTTGAGCCTATGACACGAAATTTGAATACTTCTGAAAAATGATTGATAAGCTTTTCATATTGAAATTTCACATATTTTATATCAAGCATTCAACTGAACTCGAGACTGAAAGAAAAGATGAAGGATGAAATGAATCTACAAGGGATAACAAGGAATGATGTCATGTTCAAGATGAATAGAATGGGAAAAGCTTAAAAGAAATCAGTATGGGAGAAAGTAGGAAGGATTGAAATCAGTACATTAGCTGCCTCCCAAACTCTTACAGTTTTGTCAAAGGATGATGATGCAAAAATATTTGAACTTTGTCGGAATCGAATGTCTGTAGTTATCTGAGAATATCCTTCTAAAGAAGCGCAGAAACCATTAGTTTCCAAGTTCCACATGTTAGAAATTCAGTCTTATGATTATTACAATCAGATTTCTAAACATTTAATCAACCAGAATCACACGTAGATTGAATAAACAATGATATATGTACAAATAAGAACACTAACCTTGATCCATTGTATAATGGAAGCATAAGCAGCAAAACTTGATGGATTTGTGCTCTTCCAAGTCAAGATCCAAAAATCGAATGAATTCTCCTTATGGAACAGAGAAAACTAACAAAATCTTTTTCAGAGAAAATGTCAAGAGAGAGTCTAACTTGGGGACCACAACCCTATTTATAGTCATCTTTTGACTTACAGGCCATTATGGGGCCATGAACCGCAATGACTCGCAATGGGCTTCTACACATTAAGCCCATACTAATAATTAATTAATATTTCTGTAGGCCCAATTAATTTACTAAAGTTAGATCACATTTTATTAGGCCTATAACTGAGATAGAAATCTATGTAAATATATTTATACACGTGGCCTATAAAATTCTAACAATCTCCCACTTGTACTTGTGTTTCTGGATAATGTACATAGAAGAAAACTGAATGCGCGAAAACTTGCTATCTCATTCCAAAAATATACTGAAACAATCTGGTCCATCAATTGTACTAGTGTAGGATCAAAGTGGCTTTTGTCATCTAATTTTGTGACTAAACCGAACAATTGTCACAATACTAGTAGAATCAATGACATAGATCAAGTATGGATGCGTAGCATGAAAATTACATGTGATGTGATCATAACCATGTCTATTTTCAACTGATCCAAAATTTGTGACTCAAAGAGCCTCAAAACACTTTCTAACCTTATGCAATACTGCAACAGGAAGCAAATTCTATGTGTTCAGAATTTTCAGATAAACATGAAATTCCTTAGATTTCATAAACCAAAGTCTGTACAGAAAGATAACTTTAGACCTTAGAAACTTAAACCTTAAAACATAAAATTTAGATGTCAAAGAACATAGAATAAACAATGATATATATACAAATAAGAACACTAACCTTGATCCATTGTACAGCGGAAGCGTAAACAATAAAACTTGATGGATTTGTGTTCTTCCAAGTCAAGATTCAGAAACCGAATGAATTCTCCTTATGGAATAGAGAAAACTAACAAGATTTTTTTCAAAGAAAATGTCAAGAGTGAATCTGATTTAGGGACCACAACTCTATTTATAGTCAATTTTGACTTACGGGTCATTGTGGGCCCATTAACCACAATGACTCGTAACGGGCTTCTACACAACAGGCCCATACTTATAATTAATTAATATTGACTCGTAATGGGCTTCTACACAACAGGCTCATACTTATAATTAATTAATATATCTATAGGCCTAATTCATTTACTAAAGTTAGATCATATTTTATTAGGCCTATAACCGAGATAGAAATCTATGTACATGTATTTATACACGTGGCCCATAAAATTCTAACACATTCAGGTAATATTACTTGATTAACAAAGGCTATCGGAAAAGAGAAGGGTATTTGACACCTTACCCAAAGTCAAGGAACCATCAATCGGAGTTTCGTTATGCAAATTCAAGAGGATCTCGAGAAGTTTTTAATCGAATCTATTCATCATTAAGTAGTTGTATTGAGTGGACTTTCAGTGTTCCTAAATCTCGATGGAAGATATTTGAGAAAATGCCTAAATATTCATTGATGAATTAAAATAAAATAATTTGTGCAATTTTTGCATTGTATAACTATATTAGAAAAGGCACAATTGGAAACCCAACTTTTAACATCATTGATTAAGATCCTGAATTTATACCTCCATATATAGTTGAAGATGTTGAAGTTAACTCTATACAAGAAGGTGTTGAAGAACTGAAAACTCGAGAGATGACAACTATTTATGATAATATTGCTTATAGTTTAATGACAATTAGACGCCGTTATTAGATTATTATAAACCTTTGCTTTAAATGATGACGTTGACTTCTTTTACTCTATTTAAATTCTTTTGAAAATATTCAAAGAAATGTAAAGATATAATACTTAAGTCCTTATAAATATTTTTTTAAGTCAAGTCTTCATAAGTCATTTTATACATAAATAGTTAATATTAAATAATTAATTTTACCAAATATTTTTAAATAAATAATTGATGTTATTCGATAGTCAAATTAATTATATCAATCTACTATTAATTAATCGTTTGATAAGATTAATGAACAATTAATTCAATTAGCTGATTGTTAAATAAGGTCTGTATGTTAAACTAACCTAGAAAAAGCGAACAACTAGTTCGCTGATTGTTAAATAAGGTCTTGATCTTAAACTAACCTAGAAAAAGGCAAAGATCGAGATAGGCGCTGAGCAGTGTCGTTTTCCCTGTTACTTCAAATAAAAATGAATTAAGAAATGAACCCCAAAAATGCCGCGACAAATGCTTTGGTAAAATAATCACTACCAATCACTTCTCTCCACGTGCCCATCTCTCCTTCTCTTCGGTACATTCCCTAAAACCCTGAACTCCCAAGGGTTTTCATTTCCACTGTTGCTTCAGTTTACCAGAGATCAACACGCCTAAGTCACCGGAGAAACTCAACATAGGCGGAGATTCATGTCCGTATTAAATGCCACGCTTGGCGTTTATGATCGTTATTCTCTTACTTCTTCTAGCGGCAGGGTGCGAAAATGCGCCTCTGTCGAGCTCAGGTCCCCACATAACTGACGTCAACATATTGTTGCCTCCTAAAATGACGCACGCTGTGCAGTATCGGCTTCAAGGAAGTGATGGCTGCTTTAAATGGTAAGTTTCCGTTCTTATTTGGACACTCCCATTTTAGTTCCTGTTTTGTTTTTGGAGAAATCAGCGTAGAATTAGCGGCTTCCCCAGTTAGGATTTTTTTTTCAGTTTTTTAAAAAGAGCGGGAACTGGTCGAGGTTTCTCATAATGTGTGAATCTTGAAGACTGTTTAACTTTTCACAGGTCATGGGACCATCACGACATTTTGTCCGTGACACCTGAGTATAATACAAGTAATCAGTGTTCAACTAGTGCACGGTTGAGATCGATTGCGCCTTTCAGTGGCCGGAAGGAGACTGCAGTTTATGCCACTGATTTGCACACTGGAATTGTGATTCGCTGCAAAGTTTTTATTGACAATATTTTCAGGATTCAGATATTTCATAATTCTGTCAAGCTTGACTTGGATGGACTTGCTACGCTTCGTGTTCGTGCCTTTGATAGTGAAGGTACCTTGTATTCTGATGTTTGAATTTTCCTCATGGGCTTCATCGTGTACTGTATTCTCCTCTATAGATTACCTTCTACTGTCTTCACTAGCTCTGATCTACCATATTCGGTCATATTTAAATGAGAGTTTTGCAGAAATTTCGTTGTTATCTTATCCCTTCATCTAAGAGTTCCTTTTATCTGTGCTTCAAGTTTGAACATTTTGGATGATGGGTTTTATGGTGCTTGCTTTTTCCAAAAGAATCAAACTATTGTTTTCTTCTTGCAGCTTTCCTGATGTGATGTCGTCATGTAATATTTTGCAGACTTTGTGGTGTTGTAAATTTTGGAGTGAATATTATTCTTTTGGAATGCTAATAGTCATGTAAATTGTCTGTATAAACTGCTATCTGGCAATAATTCAATTTGATAGCTGCTTTTGCTGCTCTTTTCATTTATTAGTTACTTATTGGTCTTAAACTCCTGAGTTTGCTTGTGTTCCCTTGTAAATCTGCACCACAGATAATGTTTTTTCATCGCTGGTGGGCTTACAATTTATGTGGCGGCTGATACCTGAACTCATTGGATCCCCTCATCATCTTGCCCATGTTCCTATTAAGGAATCTCCGTTAAGCGATTTTGGTGGATTAAGTGGTGACTTAAACATCCAAATAGAACTAGAAGATAACGTATGTATGCTATTGGAGTAACAAAACAACTTTTTCTATGAGTCAGCACATATTATTACATTAAGTAATCTCACAAGTTTTAATGGGAAATGATGCAGGGATTTTTCTCGGACTTATATGTAGTAAAGGGAATTGGAATTGGGCAAGAGAATGTGTTTGTGCATTTGCTTGAGCCGCAATTTGAGCAAATGGCTGATAAGATTGTTCTAACAGTGGTTGAAGCCATGTCCCTTGAACCTCCGTCACCTGTTTTTGTACTCATTGGTGCTGCTTTTCATTACTGTCTTAAAGTTATTCGTGGAAATACTCCGCAAGGTTTTATTCGTTAAACCCTTTGATGGTTACTGCAAGTTAGCTATTTAATCTTATCTAGCTATTGGAACAATGTAATATTGAACTTTGATTTGCTTTCAGCAGTAGTCAATGACTTCTGTACCTCTTCCCTTTTCTCATTAGAGGCTTTTGTTAGTGACTCGGTAGCTAGCCATGATTTTGAATCTTTGATTCTTTGTAATGATTTAAGTGATGGAGATTCATAGAAGTGATCCCTCTTTTTGTCATCATTATGCACTTCACTGAATTTTTCTTTTCAGTTGCTCTGTCTTGTTGCACCATTGAGGTCATATGCTATAGTTTTAATGCCACCTTACTTGAAATCTGCAGTGGTAGCTCTGCCATCTAAACATCATAGGTGGTTTGCTGCAAATTCGTCAGTTGCTGTAGTGGA
The DNA here is from genome assembly GCA_026284645.1 of Erythroxylum acuminatum. Taxonomy (NCBI): domain Eukaryota; kingdom Viridiplantae; phylum Streptophyta; class Magnoliopsida; order Malpighiales; family Erythroxylaceae; genus Erythroxylum; species Erythroxylum acuminatum. The sequence goes on from JANKOD010000002.1 coordinate 20,107,334, forward strand.
CACCATGAAAGGTTTTACTCAGGCATTGGGCTTAGGGGTAACGAATATCATTGTTGAAGATACCAGAGTTGCTGGTCATGTACATGTCTCTTCACTTAACGTGGTCATACCACATAGTTTATGCTTGTACATATCGCCTCTGTCGGCTTTTGGCTACCCTGTAGAAGGAACAAAGGCCATTCCATCAATAAGACATTGGTATGTTGTGTCTGGCCGTCAGTATCTTGTTGAAAGTAAGGTTTTCTCTCAGGGCCCTGATGCACAAGAAATTTACATTACAAAGGTAGGTCATGATTAACTCAGTTGGGAGGCAAATAATACAATATCTATCCTTTTCTTTTCCTTTGCAGCAAAAAGGATATTTTGCATATATTTTGGAGCTTTATTTTCCACTCAATTTTCTTGTCCTTTTTAGTATTCAGGGGAAGTTTCCATCTTGTGGAAACTATGTTCAGTATGACTGAAAAATCTTTGTTTACAAGTTCAACTAACATTTGCAGCTCTTATGCAACTTTTGAACACTGAAGGATCTTACCTTCAGTTAGTGTTTCAGCTATACAGCAACTGGTGGTACTTGAAGGGCATAATTTCTCTTTTTAGACAGTTGACTCAGAATCATCAGTTCTATTGATGTGCTTGTTGCTCAGAACTTTTATGATTTTTATCTTATAAGTACTTCCTTGTGTATTTATGTGTCTTCGTTCCTTTTATTTGACATCTAAATTGAGAGCCAATTGGAAGATTTTTAAGTTTGGTCTTTCATATAGTCCATATGAACTAATTGAATACAGTCTCATTCTTTCTGCGTCTTGATTGACCTTTCCTTCTCAACCATAGATGATATTTAAATTATTTTGTGGTTGTTTTCTCATTATATCTTGATTGTCTTCTGCTCAGTTTGTTCCCCTACATTGCAGAATGATGATCTTAAGTTGCATGATGAGCAGTCTGAGCACTTGATAACATTATCTCGGCCGGTGGATATCGCAGATGAGTCTGACTGGCACAGCCGTACAATCTTGAGGGCATCTTCAGAGGGATTAGGAAAACTAATGGCTTCTCTAACTTTTTCTAGTGGCCACAGAACAGAAAAAGAAGTGAGAATGTGCTGTTTTAGTAATTTTATTCTAACTCGATACATTTTTCTTTCTGTTGTATTGTCTTGCAACCTGTGTCTAGAAGTTGACCATCATCATCATCAACACCCAATTTAAATCCCGCACCAACGTGGGGTCTGGGGAGGTCTGGTAGTACGCAGCCTTACCCCTACGTAGTAGAGAGGCTATTTCCAGTAGACCCACATGCAATGTGACATGAAGATAAGATTTAAAAAAGATAAAAGATGTAATAAAATAACTAAATATATTTTAAAAAATAGAATAAAGTAATCACAAATGTCTAGCAGTTGATATTTTTATTTAATTTTCCTTCTTTTGTAGGTGATTAAGTTTGTGCAAGAAATAGTCATTTGCGATCAAGTGAAATTTAGTTTGGACAGGACAAATGATACAGCCCAAAAAATTCTTCTTCCTTGGGCTCCTGCAGTTTATCAAGAACTGGAGTTAAAGGCTACAGGAGGTTTGTACCTTTGAAACAATTCACCTGAACTAATAAAGTAAGTGGACTGCTTCTGATGTTGGTTGCAGAAACTCAAACTGTCACATCTATGTAGGTTGTGCAAAAGCATCAAGTGATTACAAATGGGTTTCTTCAGATTTGTCTGTTTTATCACTGTCTGCTTCAGGGGTTGTTCAGGCAAAGAAACCTGGTGAAGCAACTATCAGGGTTGTGTCAATTTTTGATGCGTTCAACTATGATGAGGTAATAAATCTGTGTTGATACATTCACACCATAGTTTATTTTTGCATTGTAGACACCAAGTGTATTGGTTAGATTAGGGATTAATATGTAGAGAAGTGTTCTCTTTCTTAATTAACATAATTTATGAATTATAAGTTTTAAGGGACTTTGGGGTTTCATCTATAATTTAGTTCGGTGCAAAAATGGTAATATTTTGTTGGGATTTGACGTAATAGGTCTAGCTATTGCATTACTACCTGGTGAGATCATTCAGTTGGTTCTCTAGCATAGTATCATTATTAGGAAACTGATGAAAGTTGGGAGAAAAAACGAAACATTACCCTTTATGGATGTCAAACTGGCCTCTTAGAAGTGGCTTGCATGTGTGGTTGGACAAGGTGCTTTGTGGTGCTTGGAAGATATTTGAATTGGTGTACTTGGACAAGGTGTTGATGCTATTCTGTCCACTAAATTTATGCTATATATCTATCGTGCATAAACCTGTTCCTGTGGGGTACTTTAGTCTTATGCAGTCCCTTTTGCCACTCCTCCCTTGAATTAATCATTCCATCTTCTGATAGGTGGTAATTGAAGTCACCATGCCTTCATCTATGACTATGCTGCAAAATTTTCCTGTCGAAACTGTCGTAGGATCACAACTTCAAGCTGCTGTAACATTGAAAGCATCAAATGGTGATGCCATTTTGAGATTCCTCTGAAAATATGCTTTCTGGTTTTAACTAATTGACTTGTTATGTATAAAACTATGTTATCTTTTGCAGGTGCTTATTTCTACAAATGTGATGCTTTTCATTCAGTTGTAAAATGGAAAGCTGTTAGTGATCACTTTATAGTTGTCAATGCGACGGGGCCACTTTTATCAGATGTTGAGCCTGGTCATAAAATGTATGGTCCACCCTGTTCATGGACCTATGTATATGCTTCTGGTTCTGGTCAGACCATGCTGCATGCTACCCTGTCAAAACAATACCACCACCTTGATCTATCTCTTCATGGACCTAATGTTTTAAAAGCCTCATCCCGAATTGCAGCATATCCACCTCTTACTCTACTTCAGATGAGTGATGGAAACCAATTTGGTGGATACTGGTTTGATTTTCTTCATGTTGATTTAAGTAAGGTAGAAAACTTGGAGAAGTTATATCTTGTCCCAGGCACAAGTTTAGATGTTATGCTTCTGGGGGGACCTGAAAAGTGGGACAAAGGTGTTGGCTACATCGATACTGTAGAAATACTGGATGGCAAGCACGGTCATCCAAAAGATGGAGTTCATGTACATCAGGTTTCTAGAGGCTATCAGAGTGTGTACAGAGTTTTATGCCAATCTTTTGGAAATTATGTAAGCTCTGGATTTATGAAACAGTAATCATATCCAAGTATCCATTTTGTGTGTGTGTGTGTGATGACAGGTGGGTGGATGAAATTGCATTTATCTTCCTTGATGATTGTAATCTTGATATGTCTTTGGTGGTTTGAATGGCTCAGAAATTGGCTTTCAAGCGTGGGAATTTGGTAGGAGATGACCATCCTCTGCCTGAAATTGTAGAAGCTATGGTATCTGTTATGTGTGCCTTTCCTACTTCAATTGCACTAGTAGTTGATGAACCTGGTAAGTGCTAGATATCTTCTTCTCAGACTTTTGATGATAGGCCCTTACAGTGCCTCGTGCACATTACATGCCATTGACTGAGCTAGTGTTGCTGTCCAGTTAACAAACTCGATGTTATAAGAGCTGCAACTCTTGCTGATTATGGCACAGAACATATACGTGTCACACCTATTACAGTGGCAAATGGACGAACTATTCGAATTGCTGCGGTTGGCATTGATACTTCTGGAGAAGCTTTTGCAAACTCATCCTCTATTTCTATGAAGTGGGAGTTAATTGGCTGTGAAGGTTTGGCACATTGGGATCATGAGAATGAATCAAAGACGTCTAAATACAATTGGGAAAGGTTTTTAGTCTTACAGAATGACTCGGGACAGGTTGTACCAGAATCTTTATTTTTAGGATCATTTAAAATTAATGACATTTCAATGTCGTAAGCTTCAGTCAAAAATCTGATACGGTAGCAGAAGGATGGCTGCTAGTTTCTTCTTGTGTTGAATGAAATGAGATTCTTATTAGTAACCTTGATATTATTGAGGATTTTAACTTTTGTGAGTGTTGATTTCTGGTTTTTTTTTAATCCAAGTTTTTTTTCTGTGTCAATATAGATGAATGAGTCAGTAAAAAGATTTTGTTTCTTTAAGTCGTGAAGGCTGCAGTAATTCCCCGCAAATTTGAGTTCAAATCCTATCTAGCTCCTTTAGCATGTTTCAACTTTTTCTTAAGAATGGTGATGATAATGAATTGAGGAGTTGGATGCATGTTTCTCAGTGCATTGTTCGTGCTGCCATTACTGGTTTTGGTGACAAAATAGGCAGCGACTTTCCTGTCCAAGTGCAAAGCTCAGAGAATATTCTTACTGATGCTATACGCTTACAGGTTTGCTCCTTTTTATTATAATTGATGACATAAGTTTTGTCTGTGCTTCTGTATTGAGTGTTGTAACAGAAAGTAGTTGTTCCTATGATAAAGTTAATGATGTTTCTGTTTGGTTGTGTAAAAATTGCAGCTTGTTTCTTATTTAAGAGTCAATCCAGTGTTCAATTTGTTATTCTTCAACCCTGATGCCAAGGTAATTATATCATATGCATACTAATGCTTACGTTATTTGATTTTAGATGAATATGCACTTGTTCATGTTCCTATCATGCTTAACTGCTAACTTGCTACGTGCTTAGAGCCAGCAGAGTGCATCATATTGTTGCTTTGCATTAAACCTACCCAAGTTCTTGTCCTACTTCATAAAAAAGTATACCATTAATGTTGACTAAAAACAAAAATATATACCCCTGAATGCCATTAATGTTGACTAAACACAAAAATATATACCCCTGAAGTTTGACTAATTGTCCGCTTTATTGAGTGATAGTTAAGTTCTACTATAGAGCACTTGTTTCTATGATGAGGTTTGTAATGCTTTTCCCATTTTATTTGCCGTTCTTGTTATGTCTATATGTTAATGCCATTCCCTTCAAATTCTGGCCATAATTTTGGGTATAATTCAGGTTAATTTATCAATTATTGGCGGTAGTTGTTTCTTGGAAGCTGTTGTTAATGATTCCCAAGTAGTAGACGTTTTTCAACCCTCACCAGGCTTACAGTGCTTGCAATTGACGATCTCTCCTAAGGGTTTGGGGACTGCCCTTGTCACAGTGTATGATATTGGGCTTACTCCTCCAATTGCAGCTTCTGCTACGGTAATGATGCTCCTCTTGTCTTTTCTCTATGTATTATACAGCTTGATGTGAAACTCGACTGGTTTCGTTGCATTATTGAGGCTCACAACTGGTAAAAATTGTCAGGTTGGTGCTGTTTAAATTTAGCATTATAATAAGGGTTGATAGTCGTGAGCCAGAGAAAATGTCATTGGTGAATTCAAAGATCAATTGTAATGCATGATGAGCACCCATAATTTTCATAACCTTGAAAAAATAAAATCTGTGCTGGATAAGGATTTCAAATTTCTTTTTGTTTTAAAGAAAGTAATAAGTCCATCATATCCTTATTTTCCAGAAATAGGCAATCTTTTAATGGTGGGCACACATATGCATTCTCGGTGTTTATTCTTCTCTTGTATTCGTATTGTCTAGTAAGTTTGGATAGGCAATCAAAAGCTGCAGCATCCAGTAGACTTAGCTACTCTCCGTTGTTGCCTTTTGATGTAGTTTGTAACATATAGCATTATGGCAACATGAAATTTCAATTCATTAAATCACTGCCCATCCAGAATCTTGTTTATATTATAAACAAATCAGTAGATATGTCTCTCATCTGCTTCATGACAATATGGTTTAGGGATTCTTTCATGTATGAATCTATTTTGCTTCATGACAATATAGTTTAGGAATTCTTTAATGTGTCGATCAATTGAATCCACCAAGGGTTGGTGACTGTCAAAGATGCATTGCATGTTTCTTGTGAAGATATGTATATTTCCAATTCTTTGCAGGTTCAAGTGGCTGATATAGACTGGATCAAAATTGTTTCTGGAGATGAAGTTAGACTCATGGTATGTGTACCTGTATTATCAAGATGATTGTTATTGTAATCAATTAAATTTCATAAGATGCTCTTGATTTTTTCAGGAAGGGCAGTCGCACTTAATAGATCTTTTGGCTGGGATTAGTGATGGAATTACTTTTGACTCTAGCCAGGTTTGAATTGTATAAATCCATACAATCTATGATTAATATTGTTTTGTACAATCATGGTATTGGCCATATCTGTTGGAAGCATTTGACTGTGGTGCATTCTACATCAAGTTAGTCTGTCTTGCTTCTAAATTAGTGTTTTCTTGTCATTTGCATGTTCATGTCTTAATGCTATCTCTTTATTGGATCTTAAGTGACCGTGAATTTCTTTGCAGTATGCTTATATGGACATTCATGTGTTTATTGAGGATCAATTTATTGAACTTGTGGACAATGACAATGCCCTTGTTCTCCAAGATGGTTATCTTAGAGCATCACAGTTTAAAATTGTTGCCAAAAGTCTTGGGATGACGACTCTTCATGTAATTCCTTGTTTGATGCACAGAAGTATTTAATTGTTTCAATTATATAATTTCTTTGGTATTAGGTGTAGTTTACTCATAGATATTCACATCAGGTCAGTGCTAGGCAGCAATCTGGACATGAAATAACCAGTCAACCTATCAAGGTAGAGATTTATGAGCCTCTGAGAATCCATCCACATGATATTTTCCTGGTACCAGGTGCATCTTACATGGTATGTGCCATTCTTTTCCCTCCTTTTCTTTCTTGGATATATTTTTAGTTTCACAATCTGATGGCAAGCTATCCTGCAAAATCCGTAATTTCTTGTGCTTCTGCTTTTTCAAAATTCTTTCTCTTATTTTGGTTGTCAAGATATTATTTGGAGTTTGGGTTGTATTGCAAGTGAATGTTCTTTTACTCTTTCTTATCATCCTTCTAGCTTGTACTCATGTCATTATATCAATAGCTTTCGGTCAATGGAGGCCCAACTGTTGGTGCAAATATTGAGTATAGTTCTATGGATGATGGAATTGTAGCTGTGGAAAGATCTTCTGGGAAGCTATCTGCAATATCTCCAGGAAACACTGTAAGACATGATAAACAATTACTACTTTGTTGAATGTGTAATTAATTGGATTGAAGTTTGAGATGAAAAAGTATTAAAAAGGCGGGGGATTTTCTGCTACATGAAGTTCATGGTTTTTGATGTTTCTATTTGGGTACTTTTTAACATTTGTAACCAACTGTTTTTGCTTTCTTTTGGATCTGTACCTGTTGGCTTTAAATTGGAAACTCTTAAAATAGATCTCTCTCTCTTTCCCACCAATACATACTAGAAGTCATTGTGTTTGTTGGGTTTCATTGCCTATTTCCTTGTGCCCTGTCTCCATCTGTTTTTGAGTAAGTGAGAGAGAGGGGGGATATTTCATGCTACTGCTATTAGCTAGCGTTCAACAACTTGATCTGGACTCTCCTATCTGCAGGATAGCTTCTGATTAGATGATTGCGCATATGGGTACTCGTGGGAAAACATAATTTGTATGATTTTGTCAAGATTTTGTGGGGATTATGTCCATAAAATCTGATACTAATTATGTCATAAAATTAGGATAGTGTATCCCATAAGTCATGGAATCTAACAAATCTGTACAAATTTATTTCCTATTTTGTACTAGGGTTAGTGTGTATAAAGCTAATGTATGTCTATTAGTCAGATATCAATAAAAAATTCCTCCTTCAAATTCTGTCATGTTATCAGAGCTGTAGATTTTCTTAGAACTGAAACCTTCAGTTGTTTAGCCATTCCTTTCCTTGTACTCTATTTTTTTGATATCAAAACAGAGCAGTTTTGCTAGCCTTCATTGCTGGTTAGTTACTTCCTGTGAGAGGCCTTAATTGCCTAAACAAAAGGTTTTTTAGTCCTATGTTAGAAGTTGCAAAGACAACTACATCCCAATTAGAGGAGGCTGTTTGGTCTCAACAACTTGCAGAACTCCAAAGGTACATGCTGCATACAGATTAGATGGGAAAAATTAGCTAAAGCAGTCCCAACTTGTAGTACAGTAACATTACGGGTATTGCACCTAAGCCAGAAGATCCTTTGTTAGCATGGAATCAAGAAGACTCCATGATTATGGCATGGTTGTAGAACTCTGATTCTTGAAATTAGTGACACATGCATGTTTTTAAACATTGCCAAGGATATTTGGGATGCAATTCTACAAACCTACTCTAAAGCTAGGGATGCAGCCTAAGAGTAGGTTTTTTAGTCCTTGGAGATGTTAGAAGTTGCAAAGACAACAACTACATCCCAATTAGAGGAGGCTGTTTGGTCTCAACAACTTGGAGAACTCCAAAATATACATGCTGCATACAGATTAGATGGGAAAAATTAGCTAAAGCAGTCCCAACTTGTAGTACAGTAACATTACGGGTACTGCACCTAAGCCAGAAGATCCTCGATTTGAAGCATGGGATCAAGAAGACTTCATGATTATGGCATGGTTGTAGAACTCTGTGATTCTTGAAATTAGTGACGCATGTTGCAGGTGTGGGAGATGTTAAAATGAGTCATTCACTGATCCTAAGAAATGTCCTTCATGTCCCTAAATTATCCACAAATCGTATCTCTATACAAAAGCTACTCAAGATTTATGTTGCTATGTGGTTTTTCATCAAAGTTATTGTGTATTTTCGGACAAGGATTTGAGGAAGATGATTGGACATGCTAAAGAACAGGACGACCTCTACTTTCTTAAAGCATCGAGTCAATCAAACATTTTTAAGGGCATATTACCTCATTCGTTTATTTTAGAATTTTTTCCCTCCATCGTCGACTTAGACATCCATCCTTTTGGATTATTAAAATTCTATTTCCTTATCTGTTTAAATGTTTAGATGTTGAGCATTTTTATTGTGAAGTGTTTGAACTTGTTGAACAGAAGCGTATAACATTTCCAATTAGTAATAAAAGAAGTTCTACTCCTTTTGATCTCATTCACAGTGATATTTGAGGCCCTTCTCTTATTCCTAATGTCTTCGAGGTAAGATGGTTTGTCTCATTCATTGATGATTGTACTCGTGTCAGTTAGCTCTTTCTTCTCAAACACAAATCTGAGGTTAGCACTGTTCTTGGAGTCCACATCAAAAGGTTTTGGTCAGATAATGCTGGGGATTATTTTAATCAAGTCCTAACTTCATACTTTCAAAAGGAAGGGATAGTCCATGAGTCCTCTTATATCAATACTTCACAACAAAATGGCGTAGCAGGAAAAAAAAGAACTATCGCCTCCTTGAAACAACCCGAGCCTTTATGTTTCAAAACAAAATGCCTAAATCTTTTCAGGAGGAAGCTGTTCTTACAACAGCTCATCTTATAAACCATTTGCCCTCTAGGATCTTAGGATTCAATAGTCCCATGGGACAACTCTGCACTACACATACTAACAATCTTGTTACTAGAGTATTTGGGTACATATCATTTGTCCATGTCCATAGTCAAAACCGAGGAAAAGTGAATCCAAGGGTTATGTGTGTTTGCGATATTCATCCACTTAAAAAGAGTAGAAATGCTACCAACCTTCATCAAGGAGGTTCTATGTCTCAAGGGATGTCACTTTTCATGAATAGGAGTCTTACTTCAAACGTCATTCTCTTTAGGGGGAGAATTAAACAATGGAAGATTAGGATAAAGATTTCTTACTTGACTTGTCACTTTTCACGGAAAAACTGAGCATCCAGTTATCCCCATATCTAATAAACTTGCACCAACACCTACACTACCCGATCCTGAACCTGCAGTTGAAGAAGTGAGACAACCTGAACGTGAACCTGAACTTGTAATTCAAAATCCTTAGGAAAAAAATAGATTTTGCTCTTGAAAATGTGAGATTTAGCAAAGGACAAGTGTTTGCAAGGAAGATAAAGGTTGCTCCAAAATCTATGCAGGCCCCAAGAGTCCAACCTAAATTTTAAGAATGAGGTAACAATTTCTAATCCTTTATTATAATGAAAATGAATTTCAGGAGAGTGATGATAACTATGATTTTCCTATTGCTATTAGAAAAAAAATGAGAGAATGCAAGAAAAGACCTTTATATCCTCTTGCAAATTTTTTGTCTTTTAATAATTGTTCACCATCCCATAAAGCCTTTCTTATTAGTCTGAACATCATTACCATCCTTACCATCTTATTTGAGGCTTTGTCTAATGAGAAATAGAAAACAAGTTATAAATGTGGAGTTCGAGGCATTGGAGAAAAATAAAACTTTGGAGTTGGTGAAGTTGTCAGTTAGGAAGAAACCAGTGGGATCTAAATGAGTGTACATAGTTAAATATAAAGCAAATGGATCAATAGAAAGATACAAGGCAAGATTGGTAGCTAAAGGGTATACGCAAACTTATGAAATTGATTATCTAGAGACTTTTGCTCCAGTTGCAAAGTTGAATACTTTCATAGTTTTATTGTCACTTGCTGCTAATTATAGTTGGGAATTACAACAGTTTGATGTGAAAAATGCATTTTTACATGGAGAACTAGAAGAAGAAATTTTTATGGAGGTTTCACCAGGTTATGAAAAGAAATTGGCTGCTCATACTATTTGTAGATTGACGAAGGCCTTGTATAGGCTCAAACAATCTCCATGAGCACGGTTTAGAAGGGTTGCAAGAGTTATGATGACTATGGGATACAAACAAAGTCAAGGGGATCACACATTATTCAGTAAAAACTCATCTACAAGGGGAGTCACTATTTTCTTGGTGTATGTTGATGACATAATTGTGACAGGAGATGTTAAAGAGAAAGAGATCTTAAGTCAACGTCTGGGGATTGAGGTTGCTTACTCTACGTAGGGCCTTTTTATCTCCCGACAAAAATACATCATAGATCTTCTCAAGGAAACAGGTAAAAGAGCATGCAAAACAACAAGTACTCCAATAAATTCAAATATTAAACTTGGAATAGCAGAGGAAGATATTACATTGGACAAGGGAGCATATCAACACTTAGTAAGAAAACTCATTTATTTGTCCCACATATGACCAAATATAGCATATGCAATTAGTGTGATTGGCCAATTCATGCATAATCCAAAGGAAGTCCATTTGCGAGCAGCTCACCGAGTGTTGCAATATCTCAAGGGAACATTAGGAAAATGTATTATGTTTAAAAGGAACGGAGATTTAGCATTTGAGGTATACATGGATGTTGATTATGATGAGTCAATTGTTGATAAAAGGTCAACTGTTGGATATTGCATCTTTCTTGGTGGAAACCTTGTGACATGGAAAAGTATAAAATAGAATGTGGTATCACGATTTAGTATAGAGGTTGAATTTTGGGTAATGGCTCAAGGTGTTTGTGAACTACATTGGTTGAAGATTATTATGGACGATTTGAAGATCAAGTGGGATGGTCCAATGAACTCTATTGTGACAACAAGTCTGTCACCAGTATAGCTCACAGCCCAATAAAATATGATAGAACAAAGCAAATCAAAGTTGACAGACACTTTATCAAAGAGAAGTTGGAGGGTGAGTTGATTTGTACACCTTATGTATCTACACATGCTCAACTTGCAAATGTGCCCTCAAGGGGTGTGGCTTGATGGTTGAGAGCGGGGCTTGGCTTCGGTTAGGTCCCAGGTTTGATTCCATGCTAGCCCCTCTTGTAAGAGCCTGGGGCAGTCGGGTAGGTGGAGAACTAGTTGAGCCCTCGATGATGAGATGCGCCCGCTTGGCTCGCCTGTGGGGTGGTGCGCCAGTTGGGCCCTTGGAGAGGTGTGCCCGCTGGGCCCGCCTACGGGGTTTCCTCGAATCCAAAAAAAAAAAAAACTTGCAAATGTACTTACCAAAAGGTTAAGTAGTCCAATATTTCAACGCACTGTATCTAAAGCTGGTAATAACCAATGCCTATTCACCCGCTTGAGGGGGAAGGTGAAACATAATCTGTGTGATTATGACCCAATTTTGTGGGGATTATGTCCACAAAATCTGGTACTAATTATGTCCATAAAATTAGGATAGAGTATCCCATAAGTCATGAGATCTAACAAATCTGTACAAATTTATTTCTTATTTTGTACTAGAGTTAGTGTGTATGAAGCTAACGTATGTCTATTAGTCAGATATGAATAAAAAATTCCTCCTTCAAATTTTGCTATTAATTAATAATTTTTAATCATGATATACTTCAAGCATAACAAATATGAACCACTACTGTTTTTTTAAATGTCTCTTTCCTTGAATTTTCTTCTATTCTTATTGTTACTGGATACTTGCAAATAACTTTGAATGGTTTAGGCAAGTTTTTGTTTTGTGTTTGACAATTTAGATTTATGATCATTGTGTGCAACAACATAATATGTTATATGTTTCCATTCGATTTTTTGTTGTCAGAAAATATTTTCCACAGTTTATGGGAGTGGGCATGTTGTGATTTGTCAAGCATATGCTACTATTAAAGTTGGGGTTCCTTCTTCAGCAATCTTAAGTGCGCAAAGCGAACAGCTTGATATTGGCCTTGAGATGCCAGTATATCCTTCATTCTCTGAGGCAAGAGTGAAAGCCATTGAATTTGGATTGATTTTAATGTTGCTTCTTGAAATAATGACTGTTTGAATCAATTGTCAGGGTGATTTATTTTCATTTTATGAGGTTTGTGGAAGTTACAACTGGACAATAGATGATACAGAGGTTGGATTTAGTTTTCTGTCTTATTTTCTTTTCAAGTTATTTCCTCATACCGGGTTATAAGATATCAGCTATCAAACCTATTCAGGTGCTAAATCTCTATGTGACGGAGGGGTTGCATAGTGAAAAGTGGTTGCCATTGGATGATGATAAAGAACTTGGTTTTGTCAAAGTCTTACATGGAAGGTATGCTATGCTTCATATGCTTTGCCTTAATTGCATTTAGGCATATAGCCTTGGTATGCTTTAATTCTTAAAGCTTTTAGGAAACGCCACTATTCCTCAAAAGCTTATTGGAATATTACTTGCTGGCGGTGCAGCTAAGAGTGATTAGAGCTCCTTTATTTTCCTTTACGTGTATAAATCTCTATGGAATTCTTTTTTTTTAATTCCTTAAACCTACAAGGTAAATTTTTTTACCAAGTCAGTATAAAACCTAATTCTAAATATTTTAGTGACTTTTTTAGGATTTAGATTGGTTCATTAAGAATTCATGTAATTTGATTGTAGTTATTACAGTTGGAAGAGGAACTATCATAAGATCTAGTTTCTTTCAAGGAATTTTAGCCAATTGAAGGGATATTTTGATTAATATGTTATTGATTCCATCAATAATGAGGATTGAGTATCATGCGTTGATAAATGAACGAAAATTCGACTAAAATTAAGGGTAAAAGATACATTCCTCTCCTATGTTTTGCACTTTTGCAAAATGAAAGCATCTTGGGTTATTAAAAATACTAAAAGGGAATTTTGACTATGATTTTGTTGAGTTATTCTAATATAATTTACTTTTAAAGTAGGTCTGAGCAGTCATATAGAGTCTTTCACATTTTTAATAGTCAATCATATAATAGTTTGTCATGGAAACTCAGCAACAGTCTTTTTAAAATATTTTTAATATTACATGATGTTTTTCTAGTAGTTCTGAAATACAAAGATGCATTTGGAAAAGTGAAAACCATAAGGGAGATCCAAGTCTTTGACCCTTAAAAGAAAGATCAATCTTTGAGATCTTCCTTTCTAAAGGAGTGAAATAGATAGAATTCTTTGATTGCCTTGTGAAAAATAAATGCAATTTATTGTTACGTTAATTTCTCAAAATACTAAAATTGAGATATCTATGTGCTATACAAGTAAGGAACAATAGCAAAAATTTAAAAACTTCCATGTCTATGTTTCCTTTACAAGTGTTTATCTTCTAGTGGATTGATGTGATGCCAAAAGGACCAGTAATATACCCTGGCTTGTTTTAGAGGAACCAAGAAGATTGTTCACTATTTATTTTTTAATTTGAGCCTAACTAGAGTGAATATTTGATCTAATGAATGAGGCCGAAGTTGCCTGACTAAATTATAGTGGTGAGGGGCTGTGGATACTCTTCTTTTGCAGAGAGTCAGAGAAAATTAGAAGCTTGATACTGTAATGATTCCACCATTTGATTATAATATTTGTTTGTCCTATGCTAATCTATGGTGGTCTATGAAAAGGGTGAGTTCTCCATGTTTTTGTAGTTATCAAATATTAAGTATGACACTTTATGCCTACTATTTTAAAATCTAGACATAGCATTTTCATGAACCTGTGTTGGCATTTGAAAAAATTGTCACTCCATTCCAGATCTGCAGGCCGTTCAAATGTTGCAGTTACATTCTTGTGTGAATTTGTTTCTCCTTCATACTCAGAAGCAAGATTTTATGATGCTTCCGTATCTATATTCGTTGTTCCTGGTCTCCCTCTTGCCCTTGGAGTTCCAATAACATGGGTGCTTCCACCTCATTATGTTACGTCTGAACTTCTTCCTTCATCCACGGAATTGCATGGCCAATGGGATAGTAAGAGTCAGAAGGGAACAATTATCTATTCACTAATAAGAAGTTATGCTGGAAAGGAAGAAATTTGGCAGAAGGATGGTATTACGATAAATGAGGGTAGAATAAGAACGACCGAAAGTGACAATTTGGCATGCATACAAGCTAAAGAACGCTTAACTGGAAGAATGGAGATTGCCTCTTGTGTCAGGGTTGCAGAGGTATTGATTTGTTTTTGCTCAAAACTGATTTTCAATCCATCTCACTTGGTGATATATATATATTATATATATATATGTATATGTGTGTATATATATATATATATGTATATGTATATATTAATAGTTTACTTGCCCGGCACTTATCTTATACATGCTAACTGTGTATTGTCATGTAGGATGCACTTTATCAGATATCTTGCCTTTGCTGATAAAATCATTTTGATGTTCATAATTTCTGTTGGTTCTATCAGATCTGCAATTTATATTGCTAAAAGATTGTCATTAGTCCTGGAAACTTATATTGGTCATTCATATTTTTTCAGGTGACTCAAATAAGAATAAGAAATAAGGAGTTTCCCATCCGTGTAATTTTTATGGCAGTTGGTTCTGAGCTTGATCTGCCGATAGGCTACTTGGATACTTCAGGTATTGAAGTTTTAGCGGCTTAATTTATTGACTTAATAGCTATTTGGACATGTTCTATTCTAGTCCTCTTTGTTATTCTTTTATTTTTCATTTCACCAGGAAATCCCTTCTATGAAGCACATAATGCCATTCCCTATTATGTTGAGACTAACCACCATGATATTGTCTCCATTTTGGACAAGAGCAATGGCAGCATGAATATCCATCTGAAGGTCTGTCAAAAAAGTTTGCTATTAATTTGTAATTATGTGACTCGTCCAGTTTGTTGCCTTTATCCTTTTCTTTTACTTTATACTTAGAACAATATCAACTGCAAACAGCACTGTTTTGCATAAGAATTTGCTGCCTTTCTTGTGTTTATAAAATTTCTTCCGGCTGTATTTATAAATACCAGCATTTTATCAAATGTATGATTGAAGGCAATGAGACATGGTAGAGCTCTTGTTCGAGCATCAATCAACAGAAATGCTCAGAAGTCTGACTATGTGCTGGTAATTGCTGCGTCTTTTTCACGAATTTTCTTTACGCAAACAGTATTTGATTTCAATGTTGTTTTGTTGTGACATGGTTCATATTGCTCAAAATATCTGAAGGAGGAACTTCACTCTTTTATTTCCCTCGAGAAAAGGAAAAAGAAGGGAGAGGGTTGGTGGAGGCAAGAGCCTACTTAGATTTGCTAATTTATGTTGCTTGGTTCTTGTGGAAGAGAAAAATAGACATTAAGGACTTATTATGAGTTAGGTTTTAGCTTATCTATTTATGGTAGTAAGGAATACATGTTAACACTAATATTTCAAAATAAGATATTTAAACAATTTCCATATGATTTGTAGCTGTGCAGAATATATATAATAATATTAAATCTCTATCTTAAAATTGGAATATATCACAAATAGTCTTTAATTTAAAGTTCATATAAAAATAGACCTTGATGAATTCATCCTTAAGCTGCTTATAAGTCCCTTTTAATTAAATTTCTTCCAACAAATTGATCATAAACCTGTTCAATTAACATAAGATATTGAATTCCCCAAACAAATTGGTAGCAACATTCCCTAATTAGCGTCAAACAAATTCTCTCCTATTCTTTTGACTTTTATTTTGTGTTCTAACATGACATCAAATCAAAGTCGAGGTGTTACTAATTCATTCTCGATGAACCTCTTTCTTTGAGAGGAGATTTTTGCATTGGTGATTTCTTTTTATTGATGGAGGTTTTGACCTTAGATTTGACTTCATTAGTGGCGTTTCAAGCAAAATTTGTCTTGACAAAGCACTTTCAAGGGTGAAAAGTCATATGATAAAATATTCTATGCTTTTGAGGAGGATTATTAGAATATTTCAAGATTTACTATAATCACACTTTCATTTGTCATAATGAGAATAATTATAATCATAATGTGATTGTATTATTCACTACATCAAGGCAGTTAGATATGTATAGGATTCTTATGATTTAAGAAATCCTGACATCTTAATAATTTATCAAATATGTATTAACCTTCACTTTGTAACAGTACTGATCACTACTTATGAAGAATGCCTATGTATACATATCTAATTGAACATAGTTAATGGTAGAACTTGACAATGTTCAAATAGAATTCATCAACCTGTTTATGATTTTTTAAAATGTTCTTCAAATTCTGATGATAATTGGACTTCTTCTTTTTAAATAAGTTTTTGAATTATCATCCCTTACAAAATCATAAAAAATAATTTTCTGATCACATATTTTTCGAATTTTTACAAACCGTTAATAGAATTATTCTTAACACTTGCACAAATTTTTAGGAAACAGTAATTGGGATACATGTATGTATTTTTAATAGGTCATACATTTGATATTTTGGTCAAAATTAAGGATATTCGAAATAGTATACTCTATTATATGATAGACAAAAATCTAGTAAGGAAGATGTAGCCCCAGTTGGTTTTATGTTCATGGAGGTAGAACTTTATGACAAAACATCTATTACTCCTCTCTTTCTTTTATTTCATATTCTTACAATTTCAGATTGAAATACTTCAACTTTTCCAACATGGGATGTTCCTTTGTAGTATATATAATATTAGAAATGACATCTGTAACAATTTTGAGAGTAATCGTTCACATTTGCTTCTCACACAACTCAATAACTTGTCAGCATATCCAGATGATTATGTGCTTGGTTGATCTACTTTTGCACATAAATTGATATGAATTTACTAGATTGCTGTTTGTTTGTGCTCTTATACTACGCATCTCAACTTTAAATATTCCCTGAACTTGCGTTTATTTGTTCAACCATTGCTTTTTCAAGCCTTTTCAGTGAGAAAATTCATTAATCAATTTTGCTGCAACACTTTATCTAGAGTAGTTCCAATTCAGGGCAGGTACCCCCTGACTTGTTTTCTTTTTTATTTTCAGATTTCTGTTGGTGCACATATATATCCTTCTAATCCTGTTCTCCGCCAAGGAGCTTCTCTTAACTTCAGTGTAAAAGGTAGTCTATGTCAACTACTTCAATATTCTTCTCATTTCTCCTTCTGTATGTCCTCTTTAAGTGCTTGTGGCTTTTGTCTGAAATAATGAACCAAATTTCTTCCCAGTTATAGGTTCCTTAAAAGATGAATATTTATTAGTGTTCTTTCTGACAGGTAACGATAAAGTTTCTGGCCACTGGCATAGTTCCAACCACAGTGTTATATCTATAGATATGCAGTCTGGAAAAGCTGAAGCAGTTGGGGTGGGTTCAAGCCAAGGTACTGAAGAATTTCAGCTTTTTGCTATGTTGAATACTGCAAGTATATGGAAAGTTAACAAGCTAAGTTGTTTTTGTAAACAGTAATTTTCAAATGCTCCGGTATAAATTTGCAAACTGCAGTTACAGTGATATCAGGAAATGTCATTTCTATTGATGTCCCAGAGGAGATGCTAACTAATGTTCCTTATCCCACAAAAGGATACAGTTTCTCTGTGAAGTTCAGGTTTGTAAACAATTCGATGTTTTACTTTTCATGGCCTCAAATTTGCAATTTCAAGCATTTTGTCATCAAATTCCAATTATATCATACTGAAAATCTTGTTTGTGTATAAGATGTTTGAAGTGCCTGTGAGAGATAATACATGTAATATTATACATTGTTCTGATTTCATGACGGAACTTATTTCTGTTATCTGCCTTCAGCAAACATGGTGCGCAAGAATCTTTCTGTGTCGTGTGTGTAAAACTCAGTTGCATCGTAGTTGTGGAGGATGTAACTATTGCTGGTTTGATGCATTGTTCACCACCAAGTCATCTTCTTCAAACCTAATGCCAGACCTAAAGATTCATTGAGTTATGCTACAGTGTTGAATGTTTCTTGGACATATTTCCATGCATTAAACATCGTTTATCAATTAGTATCTTCTTGTGTTTGAATAACCAGATAGAATAGCTAAATTTTCACTACCTTCCTTTTCCCTTTTGTTTGACTTTGCTTGATTAATTCATGGATATGACCTGTACTTTTAAGCTTTATGGATATAACAAATAAGTACTTCTTCTTTGATTACTGGGACTAACCTAGAGGCTTTGTAGTGTGAGGATGGAACTATCTGGCGTTGATGCATTCTTCACCACCAAATTGTTATCTTCCGCTTTAATAAATGTTCTATGACTCAATATCAAAGCTCGTTATTTAGGCTTACACCCTTCTTCCATTATTTACATTGAGAACCTTTACTATTATGTTGTATCTTCTACCCATGCATTAAACACCAGATAACAGTAAACATTGCCATGTATTTAAACCGGCAGAAAGAAAGCTAACCTACCTTTTCCTTTCTGTTTGGCCTTTGCTGATTAATTAATGCAGTTGAGCTGTTCAGCTCTACTATTGGTAGCTAGTTTATGGTACATCATCTTCATTGCTATTCTATTATGGAGACGTTCATAAGGTTAATTGTGTGAAGAACTTGTAGTTTGGTTTTCTTTTAACTTTTATGATGCACAGTGATGTTGATGCATTTGATTATTTTATCTAATTGAAACAGTGACACCTGTGACAAGTTTGAAGCTATTGGAAATGGTAAAGAAATGCTATATGACTGCAAGGTTGATCCTCCTTATGTTGGGTATGTTCTATGCGTCCATGTTGTCTATACCTAATCAATATAACGTTATCTAATGGGTTTCACATGTTATGCATTGAAGGTATGCAAAGCCTTGGGTGAATCTTGACAACGGCAACTCCTACTGCCTCTTCTTCCCCTACTCTCCGGAGCATTTAGCTCGTTCAATACCCAGATCTAAGGACATGAGACCGTATATTTCTTTTTCTGTCAGTGCTTCAATCCGAGAAGCTAACCATATCTCTGGATCTGTGTCTGCAATTTTCATTGGAGGGTTTTCCATTTTGGATATGAACAAGGTGATTTGATCACATTTCTTTATGCAAATACCAATGCTGATATCAGACTAATTGGCCAATGTACAATTTTCAAACCAATGGGCATAAAACTTATCAGAACAGTGTATGGATATTGTAATCTGTCTTGAATTTGAGCCTTTTCAATCAGTGCGCATTGGAATAAAACATAGTATGTTTCATTTTGCAGGACTCAGGACACTTGCATCTGACACCTGACTCAAACAAGACTACTATAACTATTTTGGGGAACACAGGTGAATTCCTAGATTCCTTGCATTCCATTTTCTAACTTCTAATATGCTGCAGGGAGTGGTGCACTTATTTTACCTTTCACAACCTAAGATGAGATGGCTATCCATAACCTCCTTGAGACATGACATCAGCTGTGGGTGCTTTGAATACATGTTTTCTTCCAAGACTTAAGAGTTTCTGAATTCAGTGGGCAAGACCACGAGTTGCACCATAATTGCCTTAGTGAATAAGTAAATTGTTACTTTATGTGCTAATGCAATCAATCAAGTAATTTTGTGGAGATTTTCAGTTATTTATTCTTTAGTTATCCAACAAAGTTCATCTTAGTTTATTAAGCTTATTGGTTTTAACTCAAATCATACCTGAACTTAGCTACTGCCTCACTAATTTATTGGCAGTTTGTCCTACCTCCTTTAGTCAATGTGGCACCCTTGCTCCATATTTCTAAACTATTACTGTTAATATTTCTGTGCGTATAGAAGCTCTAGCTGGGTACTTTTGTGATTAAAGGGTTTGATTTCATTTTACTGATGACTCTAGAAATCTGTAGTGTCAGTTGACCAGAACTCGTTGGATATGATTTTAGCTTATGGGTTATTTCTCATTATAGATGTTGAAATCTACTGGCACGACCGGGATCGCATAAAGATAAGCTCAATCCACAGAGAAGATTTTGGGATTGGTGGTCGAGCCGAATATGAGGTCAGATTACACTGTTTGCTTTTGATGATTGCCCATGCTGCAAGTATTTAGAGTGATCCTAGTTGTTGAACAATGGGCATTAAGGGGTTACAGTAGACCAATGATGCTGCCGTTCATTCTTGAACATGCTTTTAAGTAAAATAAATGGCTTCAAATGATTTTTTGGGTCGACACATCAAAGCTCATTACTTTTCTGTTCATTGTTATGGATGCTCTTGTTCTTATTATTAGGTTGAAGTGCGAAGTTCCGTGAAATTGAAAGACAAGATAATCATCACACTTCCAGCCAATGGTAACTGACTCCGTCCTCCATACTAAGACCTGCTTGCCAGCAAGTACATGAAAACAATCACCCAACGTTGTTGTTCTGTAATGCAGGGCAAAGAGTGGAAATTGACGTCAGTTATGAACCTGGTTCAGGAGCAGCAACAAAAACACTCTCTAGCGAAACCTTTTGGCCTATCGTGCTTGGATTTATAGTCCTGGTGGTGCTGACAATAGCCACTGTCATGTTTGTTTTTGGGATATCAAACAGATATCAGCCTTCCGGCTCCGTATCAGTTGCCTCTCCAAGTTTGTCAGCCCCCATCACACCGGACCGTGGAAGAACTTCTGTTTCAACTGAACAGTCTCCGCGAACACCTCAGCCATTTGTGGATTATGTAAGGAGGACAATAGATGAAACCCCGTACTACAAGCGAGAAGCTAGGAGGAGGGTTAATCCCCAGAACACTTACTAGAGCCAAAATTTTTGTTGTATATTAGTGGAAGGAAATCTGCCAAAATTTCCTGTGCCAATGCTTCTGTAGTGTTGTACAATTTCTGAGTTTGTTGTTCTGTTGTTGGTTGAGGATTGTTTCACCTCATGTACGTTTCCGTTCTTCTACTTATTCTTCTTCCATATTTGGTCTTGTTGCATCCATCTCCTGATTTGCGTGTTTATGTTCCAAACAATATAAGCTTAAGCTCAACCCCAACCTGATGACTTCTTCTCAGGGCTTAATGTCAACCCAATCTTTAAGTTATGTCAGCTTGTTTTATCTCTTTTCGAGGTATTGATAATTATAAAAAGTAATTACTACAACTAACTCAGCTGGTTGGAAATTGAAGTTTGGATAATTTGTCTAATATTACTCTTATCTAATATTTAAAACTACATCGTTTGATTTGGAACAAGGTTGGACATCTTAACATCGGCCGACATTGTTGGTCTGATTTGGTAACAAACAGAACCTAAGGCGAAGTGGCCCCAATCTCCAAAACGTAGCTGTTCAAGAAAATAACCCAATTTGTGGGACATGCGTCATTGTCATCAAAGTCTGAAAATTAAAAAAGAGGTTTAAGATTCCTTGTGAAAATGATCTTTACTTTCTTATATTATATTTATTTTATTGCAGAAATTTATGATTTAATTTAGATGCTGATAATAGCATCACAATTATATATGGATGATCAATCCGTTGGAGTCAAATGGATTCACATTAATTTTCACAAAGAAAACCTAATATGAATACTTTTTGGACCTTAAAGCAAATCGTAAACCAAAGAACGATGATAAGGAATATAATTAAATTTACTATTAGTAATGGTAGGAAAGTCTTCTTTTTGGTATGATAATTGGCATTCTCTAGTTCCTTTGCATAACTACAAGTCCATGAAAGCCGTAATGGAAATTTTGAAACCTGATATAAAGGTGGAAGATAATAACCATTAGCAATGGTCGAACCCACTGTCAAAGCATTTCTCTTTCTTTTTTTCTTCACGAAGTGTCTTAGGAGGGTTCCAACTACGAGAAAATACCTTTAAGTCATTCACACTTAAACTAATTCTCGCTCGAATCGGATAGGTCCCTTGCGAGAGGGAAAGCTCTGACCTCAAGTTTTAAACAACAGCATACATGAAAGCAGTTTGAACCCGTGACCTCACTTAAGCCAGGAGAGCCCTTTACTAACTCACCTGAACCCGTGACATCACTTAAGCCAGGAGAGTCCCTTACTAACTCACCTGAACCTGTAAACCTCACTTAAACCAGGAGAGCCCCTTATTAACTCACCTGTGCCATGGGGTTTCAAAGCATTTCTCTAATATTCAAAAAAGCCTCCTTGATTATCAACCAATTGAATCAGCTGTTAACAAGATGAATTGGATCTTGTAATCTTCAAGCCAATTCACCAATCTTTCATATTTTAAGTTGATTCTATTGTTCAATGGTATAAAATCATTTGGTTACCTTAAGAGTTTTCCCAAGACTAGTTTTATTCTTTTGATAGTGATCAAAGAGACACTTTGGACCAATAATCAAATAACTTTTGTTTTACTGACTCAATGGAGGATGTTATCTTTGCACACAGCAAGTAAAACACATAATCACTTTGGTTTTGCTTGTTCTCCTCATTCATATGGAAACAAATGTTATGAATGTTTAACTAATTTATTCTCTTCCTAACATGTAATTTATTGTCCAGTTGTTCGATTTATTTAATATGAAAAGAGAGGAATATCAGGACCTTCAATCAAATAACTAACATTATACAACAAGTAATCAATCTACTATTTTGATGGATGACGAAAACTATAGTTACCAAAAGGCTGACATAGATTGAGTTAACACTTAGGGTATGTCTGTTTGTACTTTAGTTTTATTTTTTTGTTCTTATTTTTCAAATTCAATAAAAGCACTTTTTTATTTGAGTTTGTTATATCTATTTTTAATTTTTTAAGAAATATAAATATTTTATTTTCATTTTATCATAATATGACGTACCTTCAACATAATAAATATTACTAATTATTTAATATTAATTATTAATGAGAATTACAATTAATATAATAAATTATTTATTATGATTTTTAAGTTAATTTTTTTAAAAATATTTTAAATGTAATAAATTATACTTCAAATTTAAAATATCTTTAAATAAATAAATTTCAAAAAATTATTTTAAAAATCAAAATATATATTAACAAATAAATATTAATTTATGAATAATTTTAATTCATTTAATAAATTTCTACTAATATCTATTAATAAAAGTTGTATGAGATTAAATACAATTATTAATTTATAATTTATTTATTATTAAAATTTTAAATAATATTTAATTATTATCAGTAATAAAACTACAATTAACAATAAAATAAAATAAAATTTCTAAACGTAAAATAAAATAATCATAACAAAAGTTAGATGACAAATCCAGTCTTGCCTCTGTAATTATAGCTTTTGCATTAGTTGTCTAATCTTTAGTGTATCAGGCTTGGGTTTGTTCCGTGACAGCTCCTTTCTTGCAGTTGTGTTCCGAAGAATGATTTTCTTTACGACGGAATGAGATCTTTGTTCTGTTATAGTTTCCAATTTTGTTTGAATTTAGAATGTAATTTATCATAAAATTATCTTCCTTCAATAAGGTTAATAAAGCCTTTTTATTTTTAAATGAACAAAAAAAAAAACAAAACAAATTTTAGTAAGTAATAATATACGAATTCAACCTCAGTCGATTTTACGACAGAGTATTCAAACTTTATCAACCTAACCCGAATTCAAACTCGATCAACTTTACATCCAAATGCAACTCCTAAGCTCTGGCGTGAAGTCAATTTACCTTTTCAACCCACCCACTAGCTTCAGGCTTTTCAAAATCTAGGTAAGGGGCCCGAAAGAGTAAAGAGTAGCTAGTAAACACCCACGCGAACCAAGGTCAGTGTAGTCTTTGCCATAGGATGAACTTTACCATCTCCGGTTACCAGCGATTCATAAATGCAAAATGCGTCTAATAGGAACAACATAGTTATTAACCCATCAAAATTACCTCACTTTTCCAACGATTAAAAACAAGCGGAAAAGCCATCGAGCACCACAAGAAGTTACTTTCCATGTTAGTGTCTCAACAAGAGATCAGTTTCATGAAACAAGCCTTACATACGGATATTTCATGATATCAAATAATAGCATATTGAAGTTTTCAAATAAAATATGTTCCATTCCATTATCTATCTGATATATTTTATTAAAAAGCACCAGCAGGAAATGACCTCCAAGTACGTAGGAAAATAAATTAATAAGAATTGCATCCACTATCATACAAATGAGGGTGGATCACAAAACTCAACATAGCATAAGGTTAAAGCCACCAGAAGAGTGGAGTCTGTGCTTAGCGCCTCCCAGACGCCACTGATTCAGCAGAGAAGAGGTGCTTTACTCGTGAAAGAATTGAATCCTGTGCAGGATCATACGGGTGGTCTTTTGAAGGAATCTCCAGAATTGCTGGAACTGGCTTATTATAGCTATCAACCAAAAACCTTATCATATTTGCAACCTAAAAATCAGAGTGCACAAAGAGTGATAAGTCGATCTATGGTTTACGAGTATACATATAACTTGGGGCATGAATTTGTAGAATGACTAGATTTTAGGTTGCTACAACTGGCAATCCAAACATTTAATTTATGTCAAATGATTAAATACTAAGCCCCCAACAAAAATTGGTCAACAGTATCCAATGTAGATGATGATAATTTCATAAATGCAAAGCTAGGCAACTAATAACGGTTCCCATGTAATGTATTCTATAGAAATGATGTCAAGACAGTGTGTAAAGAAGCATGAGCTCAGAAATGAGTTATTAAACAGCTCTTTGATCAAATCTCAAGGTACTCCACTTACATTAATCACATATCCAATCTTCCCAATATTGAATTCAACATACATGCTTCACATTTCCAGTAATATAGGTATATATATTAAGGAAAAGGGCATTTAAGAACAACTTTGTGTATTAAATGATGCATGGGAAACATGTAGTAATTTCAGATATTAACAATTACAAGTCTAAGAAGCAGTTTTCACTTAAAAAAGTTCATGAAATCATGTAGAGACTGCAAAAGGGAAAACTTACATATTGGCTTATCATCACAATTGCAATATCCTCCCTTGTTGTGAACTCTTTAAATGCATCTTCAATTTGCTTAACAGTTGTCTCTAAGAAGAGAACAAACAAATAATGTTAATAAGAAAATAAATAAAACTCAATATAACTAAGAGAAAAAAGTAACTACTAGAATTCTTTCTATGACACCATTTACTCAACCTCAGACATTATATACGGATCTTAAAGTAGTCTCACAAGTTCTTGTTTCCATGAATGATGACATAAGCTCATTCAAACTATAGTTTCCTCATCTACAGATCACTCTTACTTCACATTGTATAAAAATATCTGCATTGGCTCTAAGTATTTGAAGTACAAGAAGTAGAAGAAAAACTTTAAACTAGCTTTCTACAAGAGATAATTGACAACATGGCTAGAACTCTGAACAGTTATAGATTTATTCATTTCCATGTTACCCAAATGATCATAGAAAACACAGATTGCAACAGAAAATCAGGTGTATGTATTTATACTTCAGTCTTTTTCATGTTTTTCATTATCTCTATACAGTGCCTGTTTGAATTATAAGCTGACGAGGTAGAACAATTTCCAAAATCAAATAGGTAAACCATAAAGTCTGAGCCCAAACAGGAAAATAATTGAGACCACTGCATGCATCATGAAGCCAAAGCATAAAATCATGTCTTCGGGGGGTGTTTAGTATCTAAAAAGAATTATTTCCTTCTAATCCACTCAGGTTCAGTTCCTAAAAGAGGAGATATCTACCCCTATTTTATATATTAGAAATCATTTATGTCAACTATACATTAAATAAAAGTAAATACACTGACTCACTCTGCAGACACTATGAACTTCTGGTCTTACAACATTACACAATCTCTCAAAAGGTGTAGCTCATCCAAATGTAAGACACAAGGAATGACAAACTATGATGAGGTTGTAACTAGAAAAAATCCATGTTGTATTAACTAAATTATGACTAGCTTGTAAGAATATATTGGTTGAGTCAATCTCAATTATGCATCACTAAGAAAAAGAATTCATAAATCAAAACCATACTCGAATCAACAATAAGATAATTTGTCTTCCTTCGCAAGTCCACATTTCCCACTCCAGCGAGTAAAAATCCAACGACCGTGTCCTATATGACAGCAATGAAATATTAGGATTACTAAAACTGATGGCCTATTCATAGTTCAGTGAGTAATTGGCAGAAAAGAATGTTCACATGTATGTTTTAAATGATTAGTGTATGGTACGTGAGGACATATTGCATGTTGGCAGTGAAATCTACAATTGCACAATCATGAAGCAAATGCCCAAAGTATCATTTTGGTACAAGGAATCAGACAATCAAAACAAGAAAAAGGAGTCAGAATGAGTCCTGGAGGAATTGTAATCAATTGAATCGAAAAATTATGTTCAGTAGAAACAATTTTGGAGACAAAATAGATTAAAATGGGGGGTGGGGGTTGCACGAGAAAGAAAGAAAGATGTCAGGCCAACTTTGCTCCAATAGGCACACTGATAGGAGCTCTAGCTAGAAATGCTAGAGACTGATATATTATTGATAGTAAAAGTGGTCAATCTGCTATTACAACCGATGATCACTCACTACCCCCAAAGCAATAGTTGCTCCTCAGAGAAGAAATGGCTTCTTACTCTGTCACACTATCCTCCTGACTTACTCAATGCCCCTCTCTCTCCTCTCCCTACCCTTTTGTCCCCAGCTGTTACTAGTACCTTCTGTTACTACCCGTGCCACATCAGCCCCCCCTTCTCATTATTCTAACTAACCCTGACATCATTCCCTGATCATTCTCTGTTGCCCCCTTGTTGTTCCTACGTGAATACACCCTCCATATTCTAGGCTTAGTATTAGTAATATTGTCATTGGTCCTAACACACACCGTGCCTAGTAAATATCATCACGTACTCGTCCAATATCCCATGCTTGTGTGGAAGCTCATATAAACAATGTCGTCATCTAAATGCAAACGAAACATTTACACAAAAAATTCACTGAACTTTATCCGCAAGCATGAGATCTCTTCCTCTCCCCACCACTAAGCCCCTAATTCAGTGGAAGCAACTAAACAATAGAAACTGTATAACCACTCACAAACAGAGCTCAGATCAGTTCAGCTCCATTGAGGAATGCTGAAGTGACCACAATTTAACAAAGATGCGCATATCAAGAAAAACATGTGAAACATTAATTGCTCTATAAGATTAAGAAAAACAGGAAAATAACTGGCCCTACAGAATGCTTGCTTACCTCATCTGCGATCATTGCAATGAGGGCAGAGTTGCTAGTACGAATTTGATTTTTGTTAGCCATTCACTACAAATCTGCACTCGCTAAAGAACCCAAAATAAAGAAACAATAAATTAAGACTGCATCCACAGAATTTCCAGCAAAGCAAACACCTTTTAGAAGATCGCAGAAACATGCTGTCCCTAATTTACATAAACCAAATTTACAACACATGCAGTCTCAGCATAAGCTTGTTTCACAGTTTAAGAATAGGAGACTCGCTGAAGGTAACTTTCAAGAATCATAAGCAGCAGCAAAAATCGAGCTTAGAACTAAAGGGCACCCAAATGAAACCAGAGGAAACATGTAATGAACCCAGAATGCAAGAAATAAAAAAAGATCAAATATTTATAGAAATTATATAAAGTATGAACCAACCAAGCAGGAACAAAATCTTGAAGGGGAAAGACAAATCCCAAAGTCCAACAGAAGAAGAAATAAAGAAAAGAAGAAAAATCATAAATTGGTATATAATCGGGGGAAAAAAAAGGAGCAGAGAGCAAACAAAAACTCTTGATCGCATAAAAATTGAGGAGGATTTAGTTTGATTTTTCCAAGGAACCAGATTTAGATCCGCGTTTCCACGTAGAAGGAGAAGAGAAATGAAGAAACGAAACAAAGATTGAAAAATGAAATTCAAGTGACTGTGATAGAGGACGAGGATTACACCAAGCTGTAGATGGAATTGGACACTTTCTCTCGCCCCCTGTTCTCACTGACAAACCGAACGCTTCTTCCTTCTTAAATCAATATATGTGAGTGAATACCTCCAATCAAGGTTTTGAAACCCGGACCGGACGTCGAACCGGAGGCTTAACTGGTCACCGGTTTGACCGGTTCGACCACCGGTCGAACCGGTGTGACGTCATAATTACGTAATAATTATATTTAATTATATATAATATTAATAATATTATAAAAAAGCAAAATATGCCAAATAATATAAATAAATATAAATAAAATTTTCAACCATCAATAAGGCATTAAATGTATGTAGATTAGAGGACCTACATTGCTTTAGTTACTAAAGAATAATGAAGCCCTTTACCATTTGATGTGTCTTATTAGAATTCCTCTTAGCTTTAGCAATTGGGATGTAAGCCATACGAAAGAAAGCCTTGTTATTATCTCTCTTAAGCTTTTTCCTCTTAAAAAGTAAGTGTGAATCAATCTAATCCATAAAGTGACTTTGTTCTCCACTAATCTCTAAAGCCTTTTTTGCATCAAATCTCCCCATTTGACCCACGATGTGCAATATTGTAAGGACGAGAAATCTGCAGAGGTTTTTTGTTGCCGTGGTATT